>JBBPJP010000210.1:0-37541 GCA_038088775.1 Boletus barrowsii
GTCTCGGTCGAGTTCAATGTCAATGCAACCACCGACCTGGGAGGTGGGTGGTTCACACTGTTGTTACAGGGGATGCTGACGGCACGACAGAAAATATATACGTTACTGGGTCTGTCAGCGCGCTGACGAACTGGGGCACATCTAACCCTATCCTGTTGTCTTCTGCCAACTACCCGATATGGAGCAGTACGTTGTACCCTCGTTTCGTTCAAGGCCGAGGCTTGACTGACGAGCCGTCGCTAGCGACGGTGAATCTACCCGCGAACACTGAGATCCAGTACAAGTACATCCGGATCTGCAATGGACAAGTGACGTGGGAGTCGGATCCCAACAATGAAGTCACGACGGAGACGTCTGGTGCTCAAACCTTGAATGATGTGTGGCGCTATGCTCCATTCATCATTTACAACGGTGGCCAAATAAGATGAGATATCGACAAATCTCATGTTGGATGACAAGAAAAAAAAAAGACTCAAACTACTTGGAGAGCGCTGTAACCATAGGTTGCTCAATTTCTTGGGAGAGTAGCGTAGATATGTACCACTTTGGAATGAACAAGGGGATTGATCCCGGATATCAATAATATCTCGACACAAGGAAAATTACATCATAAAGACGGAACTGAGCAGTATGCAGAAACAAGAGCGGCTATCATGAATATCATTACTGTTCCCATCGTTTGTCCGCACCACTAGTGCCCCTCGGAATCGAACACGGTGTGGTGACCGTCTGCCGGAATGTGTTGGCCGATGGTACCTGGGTAATATGCGACGTCAGGGACACCCGTCTCGTCTAGACCCTCTGCAGCTTCGATGATCTCATACAGCCTCGAGGCCACTTCTGGCGGGGGAACCCGTCCTGAAAGTATATCCCGCGCCGGTACCAATGACCCATAGAAATCGCGATTCGCATCTTTGCGTTCAATCAAGACAGTCCCTTCGAGCGACACGCCCGCAAAGAGACCTAGCAATCACCGCCATCAGCATCCACATAGACCAGGCCAAGAACAACACCCACCTTTACTCTTTGAATACGAAAACATGCTCGCGGGATGTGCCAAGCTCGCCTGGACGCTTCCCCCCGTTCCAATCGGGCCCGCCGCGGCGCTCACGTTACCCCCGATAGTCACGTTCCCGCCAATCGAGAACGCGCGCACGGCGTCCTCCGAGTTGAGGACGATGACAAAATCGGTAATGTCGGCGCCGACTTGGAGGCCCCACCCGACACCGCCCGTGGCGATGCATGAAGGGGCGGACCAAGAGCCGTCGGGGAGACGGGCGATGACGAGGCCTGAGCCGGCTTTTCCGGAGAACATGAACCCGGCTTTGATCACTTGGAAGACGGCGAGACCTGCCCGGTGTGCGGTGTAGGTGTGGATATCATGGGGGGCTTGGACCACGTACCTCGTGCGCGCTGCAAAACTGCTTTGGGGATCGCGTTGAGTGCGGATTCGGGTTGGTTTGGATCGGCTGTATGGGGTAAGAAGGGGTCTCGGTTTGAGCTGGAAGGTAACCGACCGAGGAAACTTGCGAGGATCTTGGCTGCCTTGTCTGCCTCGCCTGGGAGGGTGAAACCCTGGATCAAATCGCGCGAGCCAGAGGCGACTCGGGTGGAACCCTCTCTGACGAGTGCGGTAGCTTGGATGCCTGCTCGTTGAGCGCCCCGTCTAAACTTGTCGAGCATCGACATGGTCGCGTTCAGTTAACTTGGAGCTACCAATTGACTCCATTCATAGGTGCATTATGTAATACGCAGTACTACCGCCACACTTTGCGTTGGTATTCGAGTAATATAGGAACAAGGTCAAAGAGTCCAAACTCGGGCCAATATGCGTCCACCATGTGCATCTGTGTCTCCTCACAGCACTATAGCTGCGTCAGCGACGTCAAGATACCTGGCTGGGGTGTCTCACCTGCCATGTCAAGAACCCACTCAACCGTTTGACCCCGCTCGTGCGTACAAAAATGTCCAGTGGGGGACTGCCTGCAAGGGAAGTCGATAGCTGGGAATCGATGGACTCTTCGGTTATCGTGCTAGCCAAACAAGATCCAGGATCAAAAAGTTGAAAGAGTCTCATGTGTGCTCACCTGCCATCCAAGTCGCCCGAGTCGATGGCGTTCTGAATGACACCCTGGACGGCCGTCGTGATTTCGTCTTGCGACGCGTACGGCGCACACACGTTGAGAATGGCACTGTCATGCCTGCTAATGAGAACGGTCGTGTCAAGCGAACAAGGAATGACACGCACGTGCTGTTGTGCCGGGTCATGTTTTCTGCTTTTTCAATGGCTATCTGCACGTTCTCTGGGAGGAGCTCCCGTCTGCCGAGCACGTTCAGGCGTACACCGTGTCTATCAAGTATCTCCCTTGGCCACGTCAGCAATAATGAAACGCGTCGAATAAGAGGACACGAACATACCCGCGCTGCGCTATCTCGACAAGCCTCTCCTCGGCAAGCTTCATGATCGTCTCCACTTCCTCCTTGGGTCGGTTAAAATTCTCGATCGCGAACGCATACACGGTCACACATTGTATCCGTAGGCGTAGGCAGAGCTCTAGAACCTAGACACAGTGCGCTCAGAGCGCTCAGAGCAGGAGCGGTCTATCAGATATGCCGGATACGCACCCAAAGCAGATTATTGAATCCATCTGGATGGCCCTCTTTACCCTGCTTGCCCAGCCTTCTGGCATACCTTCGGTTTCCATCCATGACAAACGCAATGTGCCTCGGCATGGGTCCGGTGGCGAGGATGTCGAGAACCATGTATACAAGCCATGTTTTAATGTGTGAGATGGGCGAGCAGATGAACGCGAGGAGGCTTGTTGGCAGTAGTACACACAAGGACATGTCTAGAGTCCCAAAAGTGCACAGCCACACTTTACAGACCATGCTCCCGAACGGCGACGAAGAACGCCCGTTGCTCGAGGACGAGGACGTCCAGGTACAGCCAACTACACCCCCAACTTGTTCCACCTGGAAGGTATTGACCGCCCTCGCCACCCTCGTCGTCCTTGCTGTCGGAGGCGCTGCATATTTTGGTTTCCGGACGTCGCAGCAACCGACAAGAAATACGGAGCGGTTCTCCAATGGGACACACGAATTCAAGAGAACAGTCATTCTCATCTCCATAGATGGACTGAGGCACGTCGTTCGTCGTAGCCACTCTGACTCGTATCCTTATCTCAACCATAGCGCGAGTTACCTCGACCGTGGTTTGACCCCTCATTTATTGGATATCAGTAAACAAGGGTTGAGGGCGAAATACATGAAGCCTGTCTTTCCGGTCGGTCATTTTCTTTGTATTTTTACTGTCGTCACTAAAGTACTTGTGTTGTTAGACACTGACTTTTCCGTGAGTCCCTGTCGAAACTACGTCATCACACTGCTGACGAGGCGATTTAACGTCAAGGAACCACTGGGCTTTGATGTAGAGTGCCTCAGTCGCCTGTTCTTCATGATCTAACATCTGCTATGCAGGACTGGTTTGTATGCCGAGTCGCACGGTATAGTCGCCAACGTACGTCCATCATATCGTCTTCTGACGACGATCGACAAACGTCATGCCATAGAATTTCTGGGACCCCGTAACGAACACAGAGTTTTGGTACAACCGTTTCGAGTCCATGTCCATGGCCGATTGGTGGTTGGGCGAGCCAGTAAGCTACGTTGTTACTCACAGCTGGCGTTGTTCACTACCCAGCGAAACAGATGTGGGAAACGGCTGGACGTGCCGGTGTCGTTACCGCAAATCAAATGTGGTACGTTTTCCTCTTCAGAATGCCCACATTTCCGATCCTCACGTGTATATGATAGGCCAGGGCCACCTGTGACGCTCTCGGGTGCCTCTCCTACATACTTCGTTCCTTGGCGCGATAAAGTCCCACTTCAGGAAAAGTTGGATCAGATACTGGAATGGGTCGACATCGGGGATGTAGAGAAGAGACCAGAACTCATTCTGAGTAAGCCATCTTTGGAGCGCCAAGCGCAGCGGATGTTCATCAGCAAACAGCATACGAACCATCATTGGATCAGGCTGGACATGCAACCGGGCCTATGTCTGCCCTGGTCAATGTGAGTCTGCCAGGGATCCCATGCATCCACCACGCGTTCTCATGTCTCACAGGAAACGCTTGCGAAGATCGATGTTTTCGCCCGTGATCTTCATAATTCGCTTCTTTCACGCAACCTTTCTCACATTGTAGATGTGGTCTTTGTCAGCGACCATGGGATGGGCGATACCAGCGAGGTCGAGTGGATTTACCTAGATGGCGACGACGTACTTGGTACGTTTCCCTCCCTAGGAGTCTTTTCTTGTTTCTCGATGAACAAAACCGACTGATTCTTCAACCGCACAGGTGAAACATGGAACAACGTTACACACTATGATGGCTGGCCATCCTTTGGACTTCGCTTCGTGGAAGGAACAGACGAACGAGTCGTTTTGGAGAAGCTCATTCGTGCATCTAACGAACCACAGTTCAGTGGCAAATTCCAAGTATATTTCACAGATTCGTATGCTGGTGGTATGCATTTGCGCCATAATCACGGGATCTACAAAGGATGAATTATTCTTGTACAGGGTACCTTGAAGAAGCAATACCCATGCCCCCACGCTACCACTTCTCCGAAAACGAGCGGATTGCTCCTATCTGGGTTGTGCCAACGCTTGGGTATGCCCTGACAAGCAAGAAGCTGGGCAGCAAAGGCATGAGCATTGGTGTAAGTTCTGTTTTTTTCACATTGATCCATACACTGATCCCGTTCGCTCAACAAAGAACCATGGCTACGACAATGAGGAGTCTGCCATGCAAGCAATGTTCGTCGTACATGGTCCCTTCTCGCACGGTGCCAAGCTCTACTCGACCGATACCCAAACCTCTACTTGGCACTCTGTGATTGACGGCACTTATATCATACCCGGGTTTGCAAATGTCGAGCTTTACAACCTTGTCATGCGATTACTTGGGATTGAGGCTTGGGCGGCGCCGAACAACGGGACAACTGGTTTTTGGGACAAGTATGTGGATCTGTGAGATACGTTTGTCGCGCTTTATGCTCGGATCGGAATGAAGAATCTAGACCGTCCAGCATGCGGATCTAATACTTGACTTGAATTCTAGAACAAAGGCTACATGGATGCATGTAAATAGTAAACTATTCTTCATTTACTCTCTCGAAGAACTCTCTCAGTGTATCTGCCAAAACCCTTGGTAATGCCTCTACGTCCCGGAGCACGACATAATACTCAAAGGGGAAAGAGTCCAAGTAACGTTCCATCGTGAGTTCCATCATGCCTGTAGTAGGCGAAGGCTTGTAGGAGACTTGGGAGAGCGTCAGGATGGAAGGCGGATTCTCGCCTGAGGTGGAACCAGACGGAGCCGAAGTGGGAGGCACACTATTGAGCGCATCGATGACGATGAACACGACCAACACCCTCATCCCTCTCGCCTTCCTCAATATCCTCTTCAACCGATCGTGGTCCTGACAAATACCGTCCGAGATGATGATCTCGAGTTGCCAAAGTTCCCTCCCGCTCGTGCTGCTCGCATTCTCCCGCGCAGCCTCGAGCACGGACAGAGACCCTTCCAGGAACGCAGCAACGTCCGTGCGCGGTTGGGAGAACGTGAACGCGTTCAGGACCCGCCCGCCCTCGGTTGGGGAAGCGCCCCAGTCTTTTGCGCTGCCCGTCGCGTCCGAGCCGAATCCGCGGATGAGTTCCCATCCCTCTCCAAATCGTGCCACGCCAACTTCCCCCACCTCGAGCTTTCCGAGCGCCTGGACGACCAATACGACCGTTTGGTACGCCAAGTGAATGGTACCGCCCCCGGCCAAGCTGCTGCCACTGCCGCCACCCCCGTTGCGCATGGAGGCGGAGTCATCGACGGCCAAAAGGACTTGGTATTCTCGCCCGCTAGGTTTCACGCGTCGCAGCCAGATCTGGTCTTTGGTGTACTCGCTCGCTACCCATGCTACGACTCTCCTCATGTTGAGTCTTTTCCCGCTCCGAAAATCTCCTCTCAAGCGCGTCGCAAGCGTAGGCGCTAGGATGAGGCGGAGGGATTCACAGAGAGCGACTGAAAGGGACGCAGTCATTGCCGTGTAGAGGGTCCAAAGATGTGAAGCAGAGGCTGGAGTGGGGTTTACAGTGTGATTCGTCAAGGCATTGAGAACAAACTCGGAGGAGGGCATGTCTGGCTCTGGCTCCATATCATCATCGGCTTTGGGGGCAGAGTCATCAGGAAGACGACGAGATTCTGCCCTTGTGATCTCGCTTTCTCGTTCCGTGTGTATCATGGCACCCTCGATATCGGGAGCGGGACGCTCAGCCGTTTTTTCGGCTTCCAACCTCTCCATCGCGATGTCTCTCGCTTCCTTTAAATCCTGTTTTCTGTCTGAAGCGTCGAGCTCGTCGACATCCATGGCATGGGCATTTGTCGTGTCATTCCCCTCGTCAGTCAGCTTGAGTTCTCTCAACTTTGCGACCTGCTCCTCGCCCGCGGGACCGAGTGCCTGCATATCGTCGCTCTCCGGTGCGTCTTCCTGGTGAGCATACTCGACCTGCTCAGCATCCCCGTGTTGGGGAACTGGTAAGGGTTGTGGCTGGTCTACTGGTCCGAAGATCTCATCGAAACGTTGTTGGACTTCTTTCAGCGCATCCCCAAGGGTTCGCAGAGGGTTAGGAGGTGGTGTAGGAAGTGGCTGATCGGCGTAGGCAGGACCGCGCTGCGTACCCTCAGCAGCGGAGCTGGGGTCTGAAGGTTGAGGTTGAGGCTGAGATTCGGTGTCAGATATCGATGGTGGTATAGGCCGAGGTTGGTTTTCAGGAGCATCACTGGACCTGGGATGATTGACATAGGGTGTGCTAAGCGATCACATACCGCCGGGCAACGTCAGAAACATACCGTTGTTTTCTGGGCTCGGGTTCTTTGGAAACTTCATGACCGTCAATGACCATCTCCTGCTGGGTGGAGGCAGAACCTTGTTGCCCCTCTTGAGCACTGTCTTTGAGCTGCGGTTCATTCTCGGACATCCTAGCATCACCATCACCAGGAGTAAGATCGGGTTGAGCGACAGCCTTGTTCTCATTTTCCTCGTCAGGATTGTCTTCTCCCTCGTCCCCGTTGCCTTGGTCGACTGCACGGGGCGGTTGTTGTTCGGTGTCCTGAGGCTCGACAGCCATCGGCTCGTCCTTGGGGGTGCTATCTCTTTCCGGTTCCTCCACAGCTTCGCCTATCTCATCACCTGCTGCATGTTCCTCGTCACTGACATCATCCATCCCTAGGTCGTCTCCGTGATCGTCATGCTTGTCCTGATCCTCGTCGAGGTGCATGTCATCGGGGAGGTCAAGAGTGTCAGCACCGGGTATATGTTCATCAATCGGGGGACCAGAGGCGTTGGGGGGTTCCATCACCTCCACTGAATTCTCGTCTCTTGCGTCGACCTCTTCCTCCACATCACTCTCGTCTCCTTTCCCTTCTCCTTTCGCATTTTCTTCATTCTTTTTATCGTTCTTCTCTTTTCCGCCCTTGCTCTCCTTCGCCACGACATCCGAATCCTTTTGCTGATCCTCCTTTGACCTATCATTCTGCAGTTCGTCCTCACCTGTTCCATCGTCGTCCAAGCCCTCATCCCCCCACAGCTTCTCGTCTACTGCGGCTGGGTCCGACTTGTCCAGCTTTCCCAGCTGCTCGTCTGGTCCATCCTCCCCCTCCTCTTCTGTCTCCTCATTCTCGTCGCCTTCTTCTGTTTCAGGTACATCTTCCAATTCACCCCCAAAGTCCTCGCTCATCTCAATCGTATTTTCATCGTCTTTTCCCTTCTCCCTCTGTACGTCTCCGTCTCCGTCGTCTTCACCTTGGAGCCCCTCCACCTGACTTTCGTCCTCGATCTCTTTGCTCACATTTTCATTTCCAGTCCCGTCACCCAAACCCGTTCCTCCGAGCTCTGTCACGTGTCCTTTTTCATCGCCGGTGACTTCGCCCTCTTCCGTTTCGGGTGGGATACAGAACCCTTGGGTTCCAAGGGTGTGTACGACAGAACACACGACGTAATCCAACTTGAAAAGTGCGCGAGTCCACCTCGCCAGACTTTCGACCAGCTCGCCGGCAAAGGATACGAAGCAGGATAGGAAAGGCATTGCTCTCCTCAACGCTTGCTGACGCGAAACATGGGGGAGAGACGAAAGACGTGCACTGACGCTGTTTAGTTGCTCTTGCAGTGTCGGAAGGTCAAGGAGGGTCGTGAAAAGAGACGTTGTCTGAGCACCGAGTCGAATGTAATTGTCCTTGATGTCTTCGGATTCGGGAGTTGGCTCGGGGAGTGGAGCCGACTCGGGGCACCGCCGAAGCATAGACTGGACAGTAACGAGGAGCGCGTTGATAACGTCGTCTACGTTGCTAACGATATCGTCCTCCGGTAAAGGCTGGATCAACTGGGAGAACGAGAAATGGCCTTGTTCGCAGATCCACTCCTTGGTGGGATCGAGAATATATGTCAATTGAGGACAGATTGTTGACATTTCTTCAAGTTGTTCTGGAAGCCCGCCCAGGTACCTTGCAGCGTCCACGACAATATCATATTCATCTAGGGACGGTTTGAATGTCTTGTCTATTTTCTGATCACGATCTTGGGAACGCACCTCTGAGCAGGACGGAAGGCATGGTGACTTGGCAGGATTGAAGTACTGTTGACACACGGTCTCGCCACACAGATGCTGAAGCGGAGAGCATTTGACACTTTCCAATGAGGTCGGGAACGGAGCTGATGCTCTCCTCTATTGCAGAGAAAGTTTTCATACCCTCAGCCAGCTCCTCCAAGGCGCGAACGGAATGGCTCAGTGCGTTGTACATCGGTTCAATTTTCCCATGGTTCTCAACAAGGATCGTTTCGGAATGTCCTGAGAGAGCCTGTAGCCGGCTCGCTTGCTGGTGAAGTAACGAGTACCCAGAAAGAGCTTGAGCCAACCTAGATATCACGAACATTGATCAAGACACACTCCAAAGATTATGATAGAGCTGGATGGTTACCCTGATCTGCTCTCTAGTGCTAAATAGAAACCGGATTCAACCAGGGAGATACCTCGAGAAAGGTCGCGTGTCCCCAAGTCTGAGTGGTGATCCGAGAGTACCTTCCTGAGCGCAGGAAGACACCCACGCAGCCGGTCAAAGTAGTGTTCCGTTTTCTCCACAGATGCCATTGCACTACTCGCGGGCATCAAAGGTTGGTTTCGGATCCAGTATTCGTCTTTCAACTTGTTGAGAATTTCGGGTTTGACACTCTGTGCTAAGCCACCACGCTTGAGCTCCTTGAGGAGATCGCTCCATGCCTTTCGTTTACGGAGAAGCAAGTTCTTCTTATACTTGTCTCGCCTCTCTTTGGGTAGTTCTGGAGGGATGGTACGACTAGCGAGGTTTCTGGCGGTCAAGATAATGTCCAAAGAAAATTGTTCTACTCCCTGAGCAGTATGTCCTGAAAGGAACTGATGGATTGTGGTACGTATGAAGTTATCGAACTTGCCGAAGGTCTGGTGGAGATTCCCGAGGTGAGAAGGCGTGGACGCCGAAGTTGAGGTAGCGTCCATGAGAGCGACCACGGACGAAAGTGGAGGCGAAGCTATGAAGACAGCCCGCTCCGCCTGATGGTGACCCTCGGCATCCCCAGCAAATAACGGATTCATTTTGTCCACGACAGGTTGCCTTAGAACATCGCGGAACTTGCGGATGAGTTTGTATAGTTGACGATGTGTCCTCTGAGCACTTTGTTTCAAGGCTTGGACGTTGACATCTCTCCAGCTGGCGAGCTTGATGAATGCTTCGACTTCCTTCTCTATCACTTGTCTTTGATCCTTCAACAACGTAGAGAGCGCGGGGACAAAAAAGTGAAAGTACCGCCAGGAGGAGTGGACGATGCGGCCGACTCGGAGCAGAGCTTCCCGACGGGCAGGGGTTTCTTGAGGCATACGGTGAATGAGGCCCTCAAAGCTTCGGAGAAGGTCCAGGCGGATTCGGAATTGACCAAATGAGCTAGATTGAATGAAATCATCCAGTAGCGAAGGGAGTTGTTCAAGGTACCCTTGAAGGCCACCAGCATCGCCAACTGCGCTCTCCTCCACAGCATTCAGCGGCCCTCGTATCAGGACCTCGTACAAGCGGAACCAAAACTCTGCCACACCACCCATGAACGACAGGGCCTGGGATTCCAGTAAACTTTTCCAGCAGGACAATTCGAGTCTTCTCCATTCGACGATGAGAGTGGTCAAATTATGCTGATGCTCCTTGAGGCTGTTGTTACGATTTGCATACATCTCCCAGTCTTCCGTCTGCATCAGCAATTGTTCTAGGGCTGACAAGAACTTGGCTATAGGAGTGGCCAGGTCGAATGCCAATATGACATCACAGCGATCTATGAGATGTTGGAGTACCATTTGATCCGGCCATTCTCTGAGGACGACAATGAGCCAAGCACGAAGGAATTTGACCACACTTGACGCTTTCTTTGCCTCCGGGATATTTGCATCGGCGTAGAAGTTGAAGGATTTTGAAGGACTGGAAATTCCGTATATTTCTGTAAGATGTCCATGAAGAAGAGAGAGCTGGAGATGTAATGACTGCTTTTCAAGTGAATCTGGCAATGACGATGAGTGGGTACCGATCCAGGACCGTAGAAAGGACCGTCTTAGAGCATCAAATCCGCCTGGGGTGTGATCGGTTTTGGTCAGATTGACCATGTCGCCGAGGAGTTCCAGATGAAGTGCGAGTAGTTGGTGTTGTCGCTCTGGAGTCATGTGAGGCGCTGGCTCGTCGCCGAGATGCCCGTTAGCGGCTTCGGGAGGGTGAAGAGCATCCTCAAAAGTCGGGAATAGCTCCAAAAATTCCGTTTCCTCAGCTTCGGCCTCTGTAGAAGCATCGTGCGTCGTCGAGCTTGAGCGATATAAAGAGCTAAGATCTTGCTCTCTCTTATCGTCACGGGCTCGATCTATCGACCAGAGGCGGTAAGCTTGTTCGTAAGCCGTGTGAACCGTCATTGGTGCTGATGATAATTGGATGCAATGCACTGCCGCGGCGATCTTTAATATGACAAGCTCGGCGGCAGGGAGATTGGTAGTGTCGGCAGGGAGAGCTTGCAATAACTGTGCGCTACGCATTGAGGGGAACGCGGCCAGACTAGCCACCAGTTCCGTGGAGTCCTTCTGCAAAGAGGATTGCCGAGAAGCCCAGCACATGAGGTTGAGACCCAACCGAAGTTCCGCAAACGCCAAACGGAGGATGCATGTGATGTCGTCGAATTCGGTGTAAACGTTTTCTATGCGCTGACAAAAACCTGAGATAGAGTCTTGGACAACCACCTCGCGGTCGAAGGCAGAAGTGTCTTGTGATTCTAGAGCATGCGCCAGGTCGTCGATCTTGGGATGGTGAATCACTTGGTTAATGAATTGCGACACCTCTAGCCAATAGGTATGTAACTTTGTTAGGCTGTCTCGAGTCGGGATGTTCATCGACATGTGTTGAGTGTTTAACAAATCCTTGGCGCAAGCTTCAAGGTAAGTAATGACCTCGTTTGTCTTGTTAGCGGCTGTTCGGAGCTCCAGCCGGGTGTGGAATGAGATTTGGCGGGCCAGGAAGTCCGCTTGCTCTTGAGCGTAAGCCGCTGCGTGGCGCACCATTGCAGCAGGATCGATGGGTACATTGGGAACGAAAAGGTCAAGGATCACCCGGCTCAACGCAATCCAACACCGTCCGAGATGAGACACGTTTTTCGACGATGATAGTATGACCCCATTATATTGTAGTGCAGTAGTCAGATGTCGGAGAGCTTTTCGCAGTGGCTCGTGGTTCGTTCTCTCCAAGAGATTAAGAAGAGCATTTGAAGCTTCCATGCTGTTTCTTGAGAGGCTCGTGCGAATCTGAAGGAGAGTTGTTTCATCAAAGGAAGTTGCGAAGCAAGAGGCGATCTGGGAGGTGGTAAGCCCATGTTTCCGCGCGGATCATCACTCGTTACTTACCAAAACTACGCTCTGGTTGAATAATGAAGTGAGCTGCTGAAGTCGCGAAGCATTCGTGGAACACTGTAACACGGTTAGTCTGATATGACGCCTGAGCGACTCCCCGTGCTGCTCGAGCGATGCCAACGTGACCCTAGCAATCTGACTGTCGAAAGAGTCAAACAGGCAAGCATGTAGTGTGGAAGCCCTTACCTCTTTTTGAGGACACTGAGAAGATGAGTTGGACGAAAGATGATATGTGGTCCACTAACGTCCTGAAGACGGGTGAGTCCATTGGGGGTGTAGTTCCAATGCTTGCGACGTACCACCTCTTCTGAATGTTTATGCCACAAAGCTTCAAGCCATTGAGTAACTACCGTAGCGATGATACTTGGAGAAACTGAAACTACGTTGTGAAGGACTATACAGATAGCAATGACATCGCGACACACCAGAGCAGTCCGCATCACGATTCCATATCACATGTTGATATGACGCAAATCGTCGCAAGTCTTCGTTCGGCTCCTCAAGAGCCGTCTCAATAAGCCGCTGGAGCATCTGTATTATCACCTGCAGAGTTGTTTTACTGTCTCTCTTATATACGTCTGACATTGTAGTGGACTTACATCTTTGTTTTCTGCGTGGAGATTACATAGAACTTGCAACTCGACCAGAAGGGAAACGGGACTGCATGTCCCATGGAGACCCACAATTTCCCTAGGGACCTTGGATGCCCACTACGAAAGAGAGTCAGGGTATTATAGGAAACCACATGAATGCATTCTCACGTCTTTGATCCGGCGAGACATATGCACTAGTTGCTCACTCCTGTCTGGCTTCAATTGCATTGGCAGAGTCGCAACAGCGAGGATTTCTAATTGCTCTCGACGTGACACTGGACAGATTAGTCAATCTATTTGCGACTCTCGAAAACCTTAGCATACCTGGTTCTGAAATTTCTGCGGGCAAGCAGGCCAACAATCTGACGTCCGCTGATGTAATCTCCGTGGGTCGAAGAACGCGTAATTTCGACCACATGTCCACCAATCCAAGGCCAGACGACGGGGAGATCGCCGCCTCAAGAACTGTAGACGCACGAGCAAGATGTTGATGTGAAGGAGAATAGTTGGCAAGTGCTTTGGAGATCAGTCTCGACAGAACTTGAATATAGGAGTAGTCAAAGTCCTTCTGAGAGAGAACCTGACGGAGTTTTCTTGAGATGCTAAGAAGATCTGTGGATGTACTAAAATCCTGCAGGCAACGTTGTAAGGTGGTTCAAGCGCAAAGACGAAGGTGCTCACTGATTGGGAACCAGATGACCCGGAGAGAAACTGCTCAAATACTTTCTGGCCAATTGTTCGTATTTCTGCAAGTACTGTTTGTAATGCCTCCCTCACATTCGAGGAGCATTTTGCCAGTGCGGTGTTGGATGAACTACTCGAGCAGCTCCACCTAGTATCATCACACTTATCAAGGAGAAGGGCAGCGAAAAGATCCAGAATTTCAAGTTTTAGCGCGTGGTCCGAGCAATATTCTTCCCGTTCTGTACAGCACGGACACGGTGGATATACCATGAAATCGTCCATTGGCTATGCAACAAGCAAATTGAGTACATCGATGTGGAAGAGCGGAGTCATGTCCCGCCTGCCATATGAACACTGACCAACACATTGTTGAGGGAACACGGAACAAATTGAGACGCTCCCTTCACCCTTGAGGCAAGTATTCCAGAAATCTCACTGAAAGCGGGGTCGGCGAACACAGAGCACAGGAGTCCATTGGGTGACGAATTCTTGAGATAACGCTCGAAGATCCAGTGCAGGGACGAGGGAGATGACCTGACAGCGAAATGTACGAGGGCATATGACATTTGGAAATCCGACTCGTCCATGATTGGCGCGTGAACGACCAGGGAAGACGAACTTGAATCATGATCAACACCAACGGATGGCAGAGGCTGAGATGAGCCGCGTGGGTATACCGAAAGGATGCCTCGGCGTGCCTGTTCGTGTGATGCATAACAAGGCATTGTCATCGTTGTGCCAGCGGGGAGGCGAGAGTGCACGAGCATGCGTGACCGGTCCTCTTCAGTGAGGGAAGCCAACAGAGAAACCTCGACGCTGCGATTGCGCATTGCTCTGGACAGTTCGCCATATTGAGGGTCCACGGTCATGAGCAGGCGGAAGTTCGGATGCGGTGTCAATATTTGTACTTCGCCGTTGACGAAGCCCCGTTCAGTCAGCACCAAACTACCGTTCGGTTCGCAGAGGGAATTGAGTCGATCGAGGACAGAAGGATTACACATATTCGCGCCATCGAGAACAAGCCAGTGGCCATTCTTCATCGCCCGTATTAATGGACCATCAATCCACTCAAAACGACCCCTCGTAGACCCAACTTGAGCCAGGTCACGCACTCTAACTTCCAAATCTCGCCGAGCTGCATCGAGGGAGGGGTCATCAACGTCGATCGTTGACAGCTCCGTCAAGAGCCCAGAGACAAGTTGTAAGATTGAAACGGACGTTCTTTGTTCAGAGATCAGTTTGCGCCGTAGGAGCGTCCAGTATTGATATCTTGAAGTGATCCCACAGGTTGAACGCGCATACATCTCGGTGAGCTGGACTGCCTCCCCTGCGACCGTCATGATTCGTGCTGATGAATCGACTTGTTCGAAACCACCCAAGATATCCGTTGTGTCAGTGGCCTTGGAGATACAGACTTCATCTAGATAGTTGCCTGATAGATCAGCGATGGTTCTAATTAGATTTGTTTTACCACTGGCGTGGAAGCCAGTCACGACGACTAGCCAGGATCGAGCGAGACATGCGCCAATAGCCTCGACTGCTGGAAGATGTACCTGTAAGACGTCAGAAGTTCTGTGAGGCAAAGTTATATTGTGCCTCTTCGTGCTGTAGTAACCAAATTGTAGATGTGAACTTGAAATGACCGGGTAAGGGTTGGGAATGGCTGGCCAGTCAAAGGTCGAGAAAACCTCATCAAATATGGCTTGGGCGTTTGCGCGATCTTGCAAATTCCTGAACCTGCTCAGGTAGACGATCCGGATAAAGTGTCGGGGATGGGAAGTCGTGCTGGACGCTCGTAAGAGTTCCCCCCATCGGATGATATCACGGAGATTGAACTCCCAGGGACTCCCTTCCCGACCAAAGGCTCTCTTGTGGACGACTTCGTCATTCAAGCGAGTGTTGAACGCAATCATGTTACGGAGGACGCGTTCGTCAAATTCCTTGTACTGTTCCCGACAGACAATCAACATATCGTCGGGAGTAAGCTCCTCCACGTAAACCTTCGTGAAGCGATCAAGGAAAGATTTCGGAAGCCCTTTCCTGCCACCGCCTTGGTGTAACGGATTTTGAGCGGCGAATACTCGAAAGGAAGGATGTCGAGTAAAGCTCCGTCCCAGCTCAGGTATGTAAACCGTGCCTCGATGATCCAACACCGCGTTCAAGCCTTCAAGGACCGCTTGAGGGGCGAGATTCATCTCGTCGAGAAGAACCCAGTGGCCTTGCTGCAAGGCTTGTAGGAACTCTGCGGGCTTCCAGGAAAACTCTCCTGGTGCACCATTTTCCACGGGCAAGTCAGATCCGAACAAATCTATCAGATCGGTTTGATCTGAAAGATTGATACGACACAGGTGGTGACCAGCAATCTTCGCCAAGGCAGTGATGAGGGAGGTTTTCCCAACACCGGGGCTTCCCTCAAGAAGGATGGGCTTGGGGACTTGGCAGGCCCTGATTACTCGCATGGCATTCTCGCAAGCAGTGGGCGCTTGTAGATTGAAGCTGTGCACCATAGCGTCCGCCGGTCCCTTTGGGATTGCGAAAGGGCCAAACTGAACGTAGATAGATGGGTCGTAGGGGCGAGAGGACATGTCCAGTGTATCACGCGGGACAAGTTGGCGTAACATGCAAATAGCCTCATCTTTGATTTGCTGCAGGGACTGCATCGAATATGTCGCCGTTTGCGGTAAGGAACCCAATCCATCCAGAAAAGTCATGTGGGCTCCGTGGTGCTTCACCGCGAATGAGCCCTCGAACCGGCATGAAAGCTCATAGACTCACAAATATGTCACCCGCTGGTGTCGTATATTCTTCATGAGTGAACACGGTACTTGAAAACGCGACCCAGGCCTAGAAAGAGATGAGAAGGGACGAAATGTCTTGCGAGGCCACATACCAGCATATCCCGTAACGAGCAAACAGAACGGTCACCGACTCTCTCACGCAACCAATCGGTAAACCGCAGGAGTGGCGTAGTGAAGACTTTCAACGCGTCATGGGCCCACGAATTCTCGACGATCATCCGAAGGTCGGATGGGTTGTCGACAGGGGGAACCCAGATCTCCGTGAAACGATTCCGTAGAGCAGGGGATAGCTCCTTCTTTCCGTAATCACCTCCCGGGTTCATCGTCGCCAGAAGCTTGAAAGAATCGGCTGCACGCACAGCAGGATACTCTCCGTCTGTACCACCCCGCTCTGCAAGGACAATGATCCGGTCGGGTTCCAGTACACTGTTCAGCCTCTCCAGTACAGAGTCGTCGGCTAAGGAGATTTCATCAAGTAGGAAGACATCCCCACCCCGCATAGCTTGGATAAGAGGTCCATCGTGCCATTCGAACAAGGACTCGGACGTGAGAAGACTCTTCTGCGACTCATGAAGAGCAGCCGCCAGCGAGGGATCGAGATCTGTCCTCAACAAGGTGGAGATTTGGTCAAGCATTCCCTGAGTGTCCGTGGGTGGGCTGACGATACCGACATGAGAGAGGAGGGACAACGCATTGCGACGGGCATCCGAAGAAGTTGTTCCACGATTGCGCACTGGGCGCAAACCACCGATCAAGTCTGCCGTTTCCGTATTTTGGTGACAGCTGAGTGTGTGCAAGTGCTTGGATACGACTTCGGCATACAATTGACAAACAGATGTCTTGCCCGAACCAGTCTCCCCAACTAGTAAGACCGGCTCGTTGAACCTCAAAGCCCTAGAGACAAGGACGAATAACCGTCGCATAGCATGGGTCCAGACAACTTGTGTGGATGAAGGTACAGGGCATCCAATATATGCTTCGATGTCCATGCCTTGTAGATCGTACAGCGATTTTTCGTCGATCCGTACCTTCATGACATTCTCTACAACTTCCTTGACCACAAGTTTGTCTTCGGCGCGCCGAGCTCGTTCTGCAAGGAGCATGTAACCATTTTCTGCAAGTTGCTGGTAGCCTACAGCGTCCCTTCCAGCCCACCTAAACAAGTCTCGGAGGGTGGCAAAGCCCTGTTTACTTTCAAAAACACGCCCCGTCTGTCGGCGCTTCTGTAACTCTTGGAAGACGCTGACAATCTTTTTTCCATAAGAGGGAGCAATTCGACATCGTTGACACAGGATAGATTCTAGCTCTGCCTGCGGAACATCTTGAAAGTGAACCTCGAGGAAACGGTTGCGGAAGGCACGCGACAGAACTTTTCGACCGCCATATAAGCCCGGCGGATTTTGAGTAGCGAAGAGTATGAAGTGAGGATGAGGCCGGATGACTTCGTGCGTTTCCGGTATGACCAATTCTCGATTATCATCTAGTAGTCGATTCAGGGCTTCAAGGACATCGGTTGGTGCGAGGTTCAACTCATCCAGCACGATCCAATGACCGCGTCTAAGAGCGTGGACAAGCAGTCCATCCTTGAATACTAACTTCCCCGTGGCTGGATCGGAGACATAAGACCCGATATACTCCTGAATGTCGGTATGTTCATGGTTATTGATACGGATGAATTGATGACCAGTTCGGCGGGCGAGGTACTCCACTGCACTAGTTTTTCCGCTGGACGTCGGTCCTTCGATCAGCACAGGAAAACGACGAGTCAGGACAATGCGAGCAAGATCTATCAGCTTCTTTTCCACCGATGGTGTCATGATATAGTCCTCTATCGCATCGGCGTGAAGTGGGCCCTTCTCCAGGTAAAACGGACCAAACTTGACGAATTCGTCGGCGGTGCGGGAAATAGGGTAAGAGGGCTCCTTCGTCAACAAAGATTTAGGATTACGGACTCCGGAGAGGATGTGCTTATGGGCAAGACCCGTGGCAATATCTGCGCTGGGCCCATCGAGCACCATAGTGAATGCCATTAAGCAACCTTCCCATAGTGCCCGACGCAGGCCATACACTGGCGAAATGTCGGCCGCAAGAATAAGAGCACGGGCAAGCGTACGCATGCTGTAGTGAGGACGATGATTTGATCCGTCAGCCAATCGACGATCTCCTGCCAGCTGTTTAAGAGCAGTATAAAAGTCGGCAACGTTCATGATTGCAGCTTTGTCTCCGACTGCGCAGTGGCCAATATATTGGTGAATGATGCTAACAAGAGTTTCGCGGTCGGCATCTGGCGGGGGAACGTCAATCTCGGTGAATCGGGCCCTGAAGTTGGGAGGGAGGTCTTTTTTCCCAACATCTGTGGCGGGGTTCATGCAAGCAAAGAGTCGGAAATCAGGGTGACGGGGAATTGCTTCTAGGGAACCTTTCTCGGTCAAAGAAATGGATGCCGTTGGACCACTAAGAAGCCCAGTGATGCATTCAAGCGTTTCCGGACTTGCCAGGTTGATCTCGTCGAGAAGAAGCCTAATGATAGGTCAGACACGAGCTGGATAACGATCAATACAGGCAAGCATACCAATCACCAGAACGGAGCGCTTTGACAAGAGGACCCTCCACGAAGTCGAAAGCAAATTTGCCCTGTCCTTGTGCATGTTGGATGTCAAACTCGTCGATGTCATGCTCAAACTTGTCCCAAGCCTCTGCAGACCGTCGAAGCCGTGTTTGATCGAGTTTTCTCCGCTTCCTCGGTCCATCCGCCTCCGTAGATGCCTGAGAGTGTTCCCTGGAAAAGTTACTAAGAGCCAATGAAATTTGACGTTCAACACTGACTGCGTATCTTCGTTGAATTTTGACTCAATACGCTCCCTGGCAAGTCGCACCGACTCCCGCCAAAGAACTACCGCTCTCCTCCATTTGCCCTCCTGGACTGCTTTCCTGACGGATTCCTCAAACTTAATATTCTTCTTCCGACTAAAGGTGTCTCCAAAAAGCTCCAAAAACTCAGCGTGAAGCTTCGAAGCAGGAATGCGGGCATCGACTGGTTTAAAGCCGCCAAGTAGGTCCGAAGATTCGGTTTGATGAGAGAGATTGAGCGAAATCAGAGGGCGGCGGAGCAAAGAAGTAAGGTGAGTGATAACACTAGTTTTTCCGGTACCGGTCTCTCCAGTCAAGAGTACGGGTTCGCAAAGGGATATAGCGGTGACAATTCGCGAAAGGAGACGCATTGCTGGTTTGTGCATCGCGAAGGGACGTGTTGGCTCAATGAGAAACATCGACTTAGAAGGTCGAGCGAGGAGACGTACGCGGCCAACACGGACAGCGACGATATCACCATTTCCATTCCTGTCCTCCTCGAACGCAGGAACTCGGCAACTGAGTATCCACTCACGACGCTCCGGGTCTAAGCCGATATGATCAGCAACAAGAGCTACGATGCGATCGCAGTGAGCTTGAGCTGGGGCAGTAAGGGCGCCTGCCCCAAAGAAAACATCTCTGGCTTCGAGGAAAAGCTCTTCTCGAAAAGCAAGGTTTGGGAAGAGTGTGGCAATAGGAACGACATCTTGGTTGGAGGCTTCCACATTCGTGGAACTATGGGATGAGGGAATGAGCGCCTCTACCCGACGGCAGTACTTTTCCAACTCCCTCAAACCGACAGATCTGCTTGAAGCCGTTGTCCCCAGTTTCTGAATACCAGCCCAGACTTCCATGATCGCCAGTGCAAGTGATTTTCCTAACCGGGGGAATCGCGACTCAATGATCATCTTCACTTCATCTGACGACGGCGCATTGAATGTGAGCTCCTGGAACTTGTGCGCCCCATAGAAGGTTGCGCTCGGAAAACTACCGCTCGTCAATGGGACTACTGAACGTGTCGCAAAGACAGCAAAGCGTTCAGAGGCCCTCACCCTGCCTCTGTTGGGAACATCTATGCTCGCGCGGTTGCCAATCCACGTGCCGGGGGCCAGAGACTCGATAAGGGGCTTGACAAGACCTAAGACCTCCGTACTTGCGCGATCAACATCCTTGAACACTAACCATTTCCCTTCCCTCATAGCACGAATAAGCACTCCATCTTTCCACTCAAATGTACCGAGTTGGGTCGGAGAGGAAATGTAAGCTCCAAGCAACGAACGAGGGTCAAGTGAGGTGTCAGCAAGATGAACAGTGACAATCTGATCATTTGCCTCGGGGTACAACAGAGAGGCAAGGTGCGATAGGAAAAGTGACTTTCCAGATGAAGGAGGGGAAGTAATGAGAGTGGGTAGACGGAGGGAGGTAAAGGTCGCAAGCTGTCGCAGTGCTTCAATCCCCGAATGTGTTGGGACGACCTCCACGGAGGGACGGGAGTGAGGGGAAGATTTGAGCATAAGTATGCCATATACGCTGGTAGTCCATGGACTGGTAAAAGATATTGAACAAGACAAGTATCCACAAGACGGAAAACCTTACGATAAATCATCGTTTGTCAAGTCTTGTGTTCTGTCACCTCCATGAGTATAAAAGTCGGAACCGACTGTGACAGAATTGCGGCAGCGGTAAACTCTTTCAGCCTCCAGAGTGGGCATTAACCATCCATCGACGGTAATTCGACTCCCGTCAACATTGTAGCCATAGGTGAGTGGACACTCGACCGCACCAGGCTCACCGAGAATTTGTGTCTCCAATTTGACGCGCTCCACTTCGGCCATGCCTGTGTGTAGTGAATAACATCGGATTGCTAAATACTTGACTGCTTTGTCGGGGTGGGGTGTGGTGAAGAGAGTCGATAAGTGTGATGTGGGCCATAGGAAGTCGCCAGGAAGTAGGCGGTTGACTCGAAAAATGCGATAGTAAGCAAGAAGCAGGCGATGTAAACGTGTCGCGTCCAACACGGCTATCGATGGACGTGCTTCCACGAAGCCCAAGGGACCTTGCGAAAAGCATGGACGACGCAAGAATGCAGACAAAATTCTACAAGAAATTTGAGGATTTAAAACTATAAATCAAAGAAGACTCACGGAAAAAGTTCCTCGTGGTTTTCTATCAACATGCAGAAAGCAATGAATCTGTCTTCCAGGTCCTCTTCATCATGTAACCATCTTGCACACAGGTCTACCAACAAGGGCCGAAAAAAGTCCGATATTGACACAGTGAGAGAAGGGGCCGCTAGCAGTCGCGACAAGGTTGAAAGTAGAGCCCTTGGGGATGACGCGAGCGATATCTGGCTCGAGTAAGCAGAGTCTGGGGGTAATATAGCGAGCAATGCTCGCGTCTGTTTTGAGAGATTGATGGTGAGAGGATCGCTGAGCACAGTATGAGGCGACATGCTGAGGCTACGCGCGATTCGGAGGTAGGTCAAGAGGAAGACGGAAAATCAGCAATCATAAATCATCAGTGATTCACGTGACTGCAAGTCAATACTACGCTTTCCTCTTTTGTGTTATCGATAACTGTTGCTCCTCGGTCCTCGCAACTCAACGTTAACCACCAGCGTCTTCTTTTTCGTTACGCAGAGATGGTCAGAAATACCAAAATACTAGATATCAGAGGCCAAAGTCTCAAGCTCAATACCGCAGTGGACGTTCAGCCGCTCCTTGAAGGCTTCGACCCCACATTAATCGAAGAGGTTCATCTGGGTGGCAACACCATAGGCATCGAAGCCGCACAGGAGTTTGCAAAGTTTTTGGAGAAAACGCAAAAATTGAAGGTATTTTCTCTCGACTATCCCTCTTCTGCTCCCTGATCGTAACCCAGGTCGCTGACTTTGCTGATATCTTCACTGGTCGTCTCATCTCCGAAATCCCAGACGCACTCAAGGCTTTATGTGACGCTATCGAACCCAAATCAACGCTGGTTGAAATAAACCTCTGCGACAATGCCTTTGGCGTTCGCTCTGTTGAACCGTTGCGCAATCTTCTTGAGAACAACCGTTTCGAGGTCCTCAGGCTCAATAACAACGGTCTAGGCCCAGAAGCGGGAATTTTAATCGCGAACTGGTTGAAGAAGTCGGCAGAGTTGAGTAAGGAGAAAGGCTTGACGTCAAACTTGAAGACGGTCATTTGTGGTAGGAACAGGCTTGAAAACGGATCCGCGTCAGCTTGGGCAGACGCTTTCGCGGAACACGGATCGCTAGTGGAGGTTAGGCTTCCGCAGAACGCTATCTGGACTGATGGGATACTGGCCCTCGCAGAAGGTCTATCCAAGTGCCCGAACTTACGGTATCTCGATCTTCAAGACAATACATTCATCAAGGATGGATCCAAGGCAGCCGTCGACGCATGGGCGCATGCCCTGCCGAAGCTGTCTGCCCTAGAGACCCTCGTATTCTCGGACTGCGTGTTGTCGGAGGAAGATGATGATGATGATGTTCCCCCACCCCTGAAGAAGCTCGCAGAGGGATCAAACCATAATCTCGTGACCCTGGTGCTCCAGAATAATAATCTCAATGCACCGACGTTCAAACTCTTCGCGAACTCTTTGACTTCCCTACCCAAGCTAAAGAGGCTAGAATTGCAATGGAATGATGTTGATGAGGATTCAGAGATCTACATTCATGCCATCCGACAAGTCATGAAGAAGCGCAGTGGAAAACTATTTGCATACGAGGAGGAGGAGGAGGAGGAGGAGGAGGAGGAAGTGGAAGAAGAAGTAGAAAAAGAGGAGGGGGAGAAGGAGCAGGCAGAAAAGGAGCGGGAGGAAGGGGGAGCGAAAGAACAGGTACCATCCAAGAAAGCGCGAGAGCTGGAAGATGATGTGAGCACGCTTACCGATATTTTGAGCAAAGTCACTATACATTGACTTGCTCGGCATGGCGGGTTCGACGGTCGGTGCCTGAGTCAGGCAAGTCCGTTGTATTGCTACAGATCTCAGTAGAAGGGCCAAAGAACGTGTATACCAGTTGACCACTAATCATATTACAAGCGGAATGAGCGTAGATATCCCATTACCGTGACCAGGGAGGAGACGATAATTAGAAGTTATCATGCATAGAACCGTGGCCCTGCAACATTTTGGCATCACCACCAGAAAACGAAAGCCCGAATGTGGAGGTTACTTGAATTGATACAACGAAAATATCAGGCAACAAGTGAATCTTCGGTTCATCCGGACAGAACAACATGGCTCACAGATGGATCTCTACTTGCACCCGCCCCCGTTGCCATTTCGTCGAACCAGGTCTGGATGTTCCCCGACAACAATTTGGTCATGCAGTGAGTACATAACCAATCTTCCTTTTTCCAATCCTTGTACCTCTCTGAACGGATATCAAAGATCTCTTCAATGAACTGAGGATATGGGATCGATTCGATTGCCTCCGTGAGAGAGATGAGCATTTCAAGTGGTCTTCTCCTCTCGAACGACAAGAAGCTCCCTAGGCGCGAAGGTGTAATAGCTAAGATCATGTATTCCCAGTCTCCGAGGATGACCAGTTATTGGGGATAAACGAGGTTTGGAAAGTCGACTTACTGGTTGAACTCCACAGTGAATCTGCTCTGGAAAGTGAAGGCAATCCTTCACATCGACTGCCTTTAAATAGGTCATAGATCACATTCGTCGTAATGGGCTATAAAAAAAACCCACAATCAACGTTCTCCAAGAAGTGATCGTCCAGTATAAAACGTTGCCGGCCGGTTGACAATACTCTGTCACTGGTGATTGATGCAATCTCCGATGCGAAGAAGGCGTAGGTCATGGCTCGCCATGTTTCATACCACTGCGAATCGACAAGACGGAAAGATGGCCATTTTCCCCTGAAGGCATCTAATATGACCGCTGGCCCACACCAAACGAGAAAAATATCGTTTCTATCACCAAATCCTAGACGTGAAGCTTCAGAAGGAGTACAGATACCAGGTGGCGAAGCACCCACGTGTCGGACTGGTGGCGTGCTTCACCAACGCCCATTTGGCAAGATTCAAGAAGAACCCATGTACCTCGTCGATACCCAGGAGTTCAACTTCTCCGAAACTCAACAAAAAGGTTGTTTGTTTCGCAACGATCGAATCTTTCAGTTCTAGATGGTTGCCACCGCGGTCTCCGAGTCTTTCGTCTACCACTGCTCCTGGCCCGTACATCGCGGCAAGGAGCCAGAACCTATAAACAGATTTCTGGAATCTCAGCGACTCGGCTGCCGAGAGTTGGCTACTTTTAAATCTCGGGTCTTTCTCTCTTCAGTATGTGATCATTAAGACGTTCCTCGAAGCGTGAGATATGCTTACCGCCAGCTATAGATATCTTCAAGTGTACGAACGATGGCAGCGTGATTTTGCAGAAGGCGTGCTTGTGCTGGAGTGATCGTCAAGTCTTGGGCGAAATCCGCTTCGCATCGAAGTTCGTGGGCCAATCCCGAAGAATGGCTACGGTCGAAGCAGTTGACGAGGCGCATGGCTTGCGGTAAAGCAAGGCCGAACTGATTATGCGCTACGGCGCCAAGGATAGAGTTTTGACGACATCGAAAAATATAATAAATAAACTTCGAGGACGATATGAAAGCTTGCAAGCTCTTGAAATCACGAAGAGTCGTTAAGAGACAGTCTGTGAGATCAGGGTTGAGCGGGAGTGTCGGCAGGGACAGAGAATCAAGCATAATAGAAGTCGCAATTTCTCTGCGTGCTGTCCGTTGGTGGAGTCGAGCAAAACGAGGGGGACGCAGTGGGTCGTACGACATTAAGGTTAAAGGCGTACCGGTGCCGAGAGCTCCTTTAAGGTTGTCAGACACCATGGCGGCGAGGGAATTCATTAGGGTTGGTGTCGACGAGCCCCGGCTAAAGTTAGGAACCTGCGAAGAGGCGCTCTCGCGTGGAACCTAAACTTAAGATTAGAGCTTGACATGAAAAAGTTGGACTCGGTGAGTTGCATGACTAGCAGAGACGTCATTGTCCTGCCAACCCCCTACCTGTTCTTCAGGCTGAGATGTTAATTGGCAGCATGAGCCAGTCTCTCCCTGTTGGTGGTGCTCCGAATCGCATTCTCGAGGCGAGACTTTGATGGGAACGTTGTTATCCGATGCTGGCAGTGGCATCATGATATCACGACAGTAATTGTGATTGTGATGATACGGGTTTATGAGCACCATATAAGGATCCGAGTCTTACCCAAGGCATTCCACGCCTGGCAGGTCAACTACATGCTTCGCAATCGCAACTAATCGACCAATCAAGGCGCGTTAGACGGGATACTGCACGTACCGTAGTTAAACAGGAATAGCTCAACTTTGTCAGTGGGCAATGGTAAGGTCAGCCAATCAACGCTCAGGAATTGTGCAAAGCGTCGTCAAAAACAAACTGATAGTGTGTGACATACAGTACTACCAGCGTGAGAATCGGTGAGAGCTGGGCTGCTGGCGGGCTCCTGACTTGATATCTCCACGTTGGCAGGCGTGGGGTGGGGTGACACGCCGACGACTCGAAACACGTCGACCATGATCCAAAGATGGTAGTGTCAAACATTCATCAACATTCATCCTTTTGCAAAGCATGTGTCAAAGCTGATCGACCAACACTATCAACGGACTCACTGATTTCATCCGTACCGCTGCAAGTCTTGGACAGAGATACAAGGGTGGCAAAATCGGCACTACCTTGCTTTACAAACCATCCACCTCCCTTCGACCCCTGCTTTGGGTCGAAGGTGCCCATCCTGACACTTCTCCCGTACCCATTCATCAAATCTCACAACGGTCGCTTCGAAGCCAAAATTGTCAAAGAAGAGCCGCTTTCCCAGCCACATCTGCGTCTCGTCAGACGATGAGAGCTCCCGGTACGCATTTCGAACGACTATCCAGGCCTCGTCGCGCGCTTTTAATCGGAGCCGGGAGACTAACGCATGTACAGCACTCCGGGGCAAGTCGCGATACGCAATTGCGGCCCTGCCATTCGAGGATGGAATCGGACATGACGAAGGAAGTAGGGGCTCGAATGCATCAGGGTGCGATAGCTTCTCGAATTGGACAAAGTTTGAGGTGCGCAAGCTCCGAGCCAATGCTGATATCCAAATATACGCAGCAGACGGTCGCTCCAGTAAGTTTGGAACAAGGTATTTGATCTGTTCCAAATAAGCTTGTTGTGAAGGGAAAGAGATAACGAGATGGTGGAGGAGCAGGATTAGGATAGTCGTGAGACGGTTTGGCTGTGGACCGGGACTTGCTAAATAGATATACGGTACAAGACGAGGCAGGATAGAGGTTGTTTGCACTGGTGAGTTGAAGACGACCGACAAGTAAAGTGAGGTCTCGTAAACTGGTTCAATGGTTCAGACATTGGAGATACGTGTCGAACGGTCAACTTACTGACCTTCCAAAGCAAAGCCATCTTGCCTACCTGACGCGAACAAACCTTCGCGTAGCTTGCCTGCACGCATAGATTGATTACATAGAGGACCCACGCGAAGTTTGTATTGTCGCTCACGAAACAATATCAAAATGTTTTCCTGCTTGTCCTTCTTCTGCTTTTGCACCGACTCGATCTGGTGTTTAGTAGGAGATCCAGCCTCGTACACATCCCAGAACGTTTTGAGCTACATCATCATCCGAAGGATATTGTCATACAGAAGCCTCACATCGGGGAACCAGCCTGGGGCTACAACGCACTTTCTTGTCGACGAAGGTTTTGAACTCTTCTTGCACAGAGCATTCCTTCAACCTGTACAGCTCAGCGGCGGTGTGGGGAGAAGATTCGTCGATGATGTACTCACAAGTCACCATCTTTTTCGAGACCACTGCTGCGACTAACGGAGGCGATGAGTTCCATGCGACGATCACTGCTTCCTTGCTCATGGGCCCATCGGGCGTTAGGTGGTCCTCTGAGCTGAGCGCTTGGCTGAATAGCGCGTCGACCTCGCCCTCGTGACGTCCCACGAGATGATCTCATGGGCTGCTGAAAGTTTGTGGTGGAGATCCAAGTTTGATTAAATTTGATTGGCAAGGGTTGACTATACATACCTCCACTTTCTCAGGCGCAACAGCTACACTATACTTATAGTCATCATGCACCCGGACCCACCAGTGGGAGCACGTCGAACAACACAAATATATTTTTCCCGACAACAGGTTCCAAATACATAGTCATACCATCCAATCTGGTCTAGTCGTGTAATTCGGTGTAGTCATGATAGAAACATTTTCTTTCTTAAAGCCATTCGCCGTTGAACACCCACAGATAAATGGTCTTGACAATATGGACGACCAAGGCATATCCAGCGACCGTACCAACCAAGTACGCGTAGAACATGGGTACAGGAGGCGTCATCTGGAGAGCCGAGTTGAGCTTGGGAATGTACGGGATGGCCATTGAGATACAAGCCACCCCGAAAGTAACGAGGACCACGGGAAGGGAAGCTCGCGATTGGATGAAAGGAATCTTGTGGGTTCGGAGGAACTGAATTATGAAGAGCTTTTCGGGAAACTGTTAGGACAGGATACATGCCGCATGCTGGATTCCATACCTGGGTCAAAGAACCCTCCAAAAACCAGTTTGTTTGTGCAAGTGGGACCAGGGGGGAATCCGCCGTCCGAATCTTGTAGTGGAACCTTCGGTAGAGTTAGGCGAATACGATGAAAATGACACAATACTTACCAGTTAATACAGAAGGTAGTGATATCGAACGGACTGGAGAAAGGACCTATGCAAACCATGAATCGAACGATCGACCAGGCACTCCATGTCTTAGGATATTCAAGATACTCAGGATCAACGTTGTCCCTATCATGAATAAGCGTATCGTCCGGAAAGAGAAGAAAGAACGCAACCATGGAATCGATGCCTGGGAGAAGTCATAGAGCAAGTTCTGGACCAATAACTGCAGCGGCAACATCGGCTGGTATGGGAGCCAAGCAGAAGCAACTATAGGTTCAATGTGTCATCACCTCGAGACCCCCCGAGACCATAGAACATACTCAAGACAGAGAAGACATTGCCAAAGTTCGACGAGCATGCCATCTTGATGTATTTGACAGTGTTCAAAAGCCTTTTCATAAACGTAAGTCTCATGAAAGGGCCACTGATTAGAAACATACGTGATCCTGCCTTCGACCACACCTCGCGCGACGACGTCAAGACTTTTCTCCAACAGTATAACATCTGCTGCCTCTTTTGCGATCTCGGTTCCCGAATCCACGGATATCCCGACATCAGCTCCACGAATAGCCAAAGCATCGTTAACCCCATCTCCCAGGAACGCTACTGCGCGGCGGCCGCCACCTCGCAGAGCCTTCACCACATCAAGTTTTTGATATGGCGACAGCTTCGCGAAGATAATAGCACGCTCAATCGTCTCGCTCAGAAGCTCAGCGTCCTTGGCAAGTTCGGCAAGTTCAGGTCCCGTAACGATCAAACTTGATTCGTCGATGCGTTCGCAAATATCAGATGCTGCTTCTTCATCCTTCGGGGATCGTGCATTAGTTACCTTCGAGAGGTTGACGGAATTGAAGAGGCCAAGGTCACGGGCAACTTTGGCAGCAACCGCTGGAACATCTCCCGTGAGAATTCGCACCTAGAGCACATCAATCAGTTCCATGCAACCAGAGCATCGACGATGAAGCGGGCTACCATACCTGGACATGATGGCTTCCGAGTTTCTGGATTGCTTCAGCAGCGTCCGGCTTCAATGGATCCAATAATGCGACAAAACCAGCGAAAACCAAGTCCTCCTCGTCCTCAGTAGAGATGGACGCATGTCCTTTGATGACTGCCTTACGAGCAGCGACGGCGATCAGGCGGAGTCCATCCTCGTTCAGTCGCTTAGCAGAGTTGAGGATGTCAAGACGACCAGCCTCAGTCAAGGTGGTAGATGAAGATGAGTCGAACTCCATGTTCCCTATCGGCCTCGAAAGCCCTTCATACGTCAAAGCGGAAATGCATCGCTCTAGGACTTCCTCCACGGCGCCTTTGGTTATTAACAGTGCTTCCTGCGCGCCCGCAGAGTGGGAGTGTGCGAGCACCGAGAGCATACGACGCGTGGAGTCGAACGGAACTTCGCCGAGTTTAGACCAGCCGTCCAGTTCATCACTGAGGGCAACCTTCTCTTCTTCGCCAACATAGTCCAGAATTGCACGGTCAATAGGACTGCGAGATCCAGTTTGCAGCAAGGAGTTAATAAACGACAACTTGATCGGAAGGTCTGACAGTTCGCCTTTGATGTTAACCGGTTTCGCCACGCGAACGAGGTCAGCAGTCAATGTGCCCGTCTTGTCAGAGCACAGAACGCTGACTGCACCCAAGTTTTGGATGGCGTCGAAGCGCTTTACGATAACTTTCTGCCTGGCGATTCGGACAGCTGACAAAGCCAAATTGGAGGTCTTCATGATCACGGGTGAGCGATCGATGGTCCCGAGAAACGAGGAGATGCTTACAACTATCATGGGAAGCATTTCTGGAGTGATCCCGACCGCAATCGCGATTGCAAACATGACAGCACCTCTCCAATCCTTACTAACTGCTCCTTGGACGATAAACACAGCTGGTGCCATCACCTACGATGTATAATTAAGTTTGGTATACATTGGAGGGCGAACAAATTTTGCACTCACCCCCATGAAAGCCAAGAGGACGTAGCTAACTTTCCTTATACCCAACTGGATGGCGTTTTCTGGCCTCTTTTTGTTGAGCTCTTCGGCGATGGCAGCCATATATGTGTCCTTTCCGGTGCAGACCACAACGACGCGACCGTTTCCGGCCGCAACCGAGGTGCCAGCCAAGCAGACATTACGATTATGCAAGAGATGGAATTGCTCAGACTCGTCCATGGCAGTGACACAGACGGCCTTGTCGATTGGCAACATCTCTCCCGTGAGTGACGCCTGCGTAATTGCCATGGCTTCTGCAGAGATAACGATACAGTCTCCAGGGAATACGTCACCACCTATAAAACGTGAGTTTTGAGATGATAGACGAAGAGGAGAGATCGTACTGGCGACAGCGATCACATCTCCGGGAACTATATGCCTCAGATCGACTTCAATCTCCTGAGGGACAGAGTTCATGCGACGAATAACGCGAACGCGGGTCACAATAGACCTGACTAGCTTGAGTGCTTGAACCATGGACTTCATTTCTTGCCAATACCTTTGCGGCGAGTCTTAGCAGATCAGATCAACAGAATAGTATACAAGAAAGGTACCTCAATGCCGTGGAAGCGACGACCATAGTCATCATGACTATGAAGGTTGGCAAGGAATCCGTTGCGGCATTGATTATGGCGAGGATTGTCAAGAGCACATTGAAAGGATTCCAAAGAGCAGTCCATAAGAGCGACAGCGCGGCCAAGGGACGCTCGTTGACCGGTATGTTTAGACCATGGACGTCGAGGATCTGAGCAGCCGTTTCCTCTGACAATCCATCAGGGCTCCATGTAGGCTCGAGCCTAGATGGATATTGAGAGAAGGTGGTGGATGAGAGTCTAAAGCTTACTCAAATACATCCGGAACTGGGACGCGAGCGAGCCGAGCGAGCTTGGCAGTGATTTCGGACTCTTTGGTCTGAGTGGATATGGATATGTCTGGACCGTGCTTCTGGAATTTGCTACCAACCCTGAAGCGGGCAGGAAGGGAGGCAAGGATAGCATCAAATGAGAACCGCATAATGAATTTCCGTTCGGGGCTTATACGCAGATCAATGAGGGTGCAGTCCACCGGCGCAACACACCTACCTTTCTTTTCAGGCGTTTAAGGGTGTGTTACCTGTGGAGGCGAGCAGACTGCAACGACACGTCAGACGAACGATACGACATATGACGATGGAGAGCTGAACGAACAAAGACGTAGGTACAAGCGTACAAAAATTCCCATCTGTTGGATAGTAGTATGAGGGAACGGTTGACTTGGTTCATGGAGGTTTTATAAGGGCTGAAAAGTTTTCGAATCTCCGACGCGACAGGTCCGGAAGGAAGGCCGCATGGGAAGGCGCTGCAGCTCACCGATAAATCGCCATTGGCGGAAGGATCTGTTATGGCATATCGATCTATGAATGGCATCAGGACCAGAGCCGCATCATGGCCAGTTGATCATCGATCAGCTGTTTAGGCGAATATGTAAATTATCAATACCTTGGTAGGGACGGCGGCCAGTGGGTTACCGATCTCACTGACGCTGGACTGATTAAAGATCTAGGGCGAACGACTAGCACATGTTGCTCAGGATGAACATCGGAGAAAAGGTCGTTCCGTGTCGTGTTTCCTTGCGAGGAACCGGCGACTCCCACATGGTCCAATATGACCAAGGCATGCCGCGGTTCCATGGTGTTCAATAGAAACGACGGCCGCTTCAAGGTCGTATTTCCGTATCCAAGCGAATGGGTGGCTACAACGTGTAGCGTGGTGTGGGTCGGTGAGAAAGGACACGGAGGCTAGGACGCGAATAGATACGCCATTGGTTGCCACTTGACTAGAACTTCACCACGGAAATTTGATGATTGGCAATGAGGTCCTGACCACATGTTGGCAGGGGCTGGCACATGGTTTGGATTCAGAACAAAGCGCACACGGCGTGCTTCCAAAATCGACGGACATTGCAGCCGCATCGGTTTGAACTACCACAGGGCAACGACATTCGGTAAATGCACACAGATCTGAGTGCTTCTTTAATGCTGTCAGCCCATCAGCATCACCTCATGGCGCCTCCGCACTGGAGTCTCCACCGCTGTCGAGTCCGGGAGTAGCAGTCGGAAACACAAAACTATCTTGGTACGAATCAAAAAAGGATCACCGTACTACCCGTAACTACGTCTCAAGCACGATCCTCGGCCGACCTACACCCGGATATCCACGGGTAGTCCCCAGGGTTCCGGCTATCATTCAGTTATGTACGACCAGTTAGCCATTTCCGATATCGTACCACCTCAAGCATCCCCTTCTGGGACAGAAAGGTCTCCCTCCTTGTTTGCTTCTTTACTACTCTCTGGGCATTCCTTTCCCTGTGTTTCCCCTGTGTCCGATTTAGAACTTTCCTGCGTATCTTTAGAAATTGCGAGAGATTTCTCCATGTCTCTCGTAATGCGATCCAGTTCCGAGTCGTCACCAACCTTCACTTTTGTTTCCAACGCAGCTGGCTTATCATCAACCTCTACGCTGTCTGCGGTTGCAGCCCATTCTCTCTCGAGTTCTTCCTCCCATCCAAGCTCACGACAGAGCTCCTGAACGATGTCGTCGCATTTTCCTAATAGGACAATGTCATCTTGCCTATCAAAGTTTCCGACCTCATCCAAGTTGATCAGAACGCGAGGACAGTCTTTCGGCACCAAGTCCACTAGGGATGCAAACGGATGAACGGTCAACGACGTTCCGATCACGATCAGTAGGTCAGCATGTCGTAGCGAGCGTATGGATACGTGGAATTGTGGTGGGAGCTGGCCATACCATCAGCACGAAAAGCCATTGCAATCGACAATTAAGACATACGGCCTCCCCAAAGAACACGATGTCGGGTTTAACCAACCCGTTGCAGCGTTCGCAGCGTGGAATGGCAGAACTCATGACCGCTTTCTTGATCTTTTCCTCGTCATACGGACGTTTGCAGTCAATGCATCGCTGCGTAGCGAAACTTCCGTGTGCTTCAATGATCTTCTTCTCTGGGACTCCCGCCCTCCGTTCAAGAGTGTCGATGTTCTGCGTGAAGCAAGTGTGCAGAAGACTGTGTGCATGCAACACTTTAATGAAGGAGTGAGTGATGGATGGTCGATAGCGACCGGGATAAAGCTCTTTCGCAAGCGTATAAACTGGCAAGACATGGCTGCCGTGAGTCGCGATGCCATGCGTGTACTTGAGAGACACGGTCAAATGCTCACAAGGTACCGGGTTTCTTCGAAAGAAGTCTATTTGAAACACTGCCTCTGGATATGGCAAATTAAGCCGAGCCAAGTTGGCCTGGATACGGATGGCCAGTCAGCCAGGTAGGCCCTTCTGATCGTATATGATGGTGCTCACATATAATCCTAATGCAATCAGAACACTGCATGTGAGTCGATACAAGTCACACACCTGTCTCTGGTGATCTGAAGTCTGGGATGCCAGCGGAAGTACTGACGCCTTGTCTGATTGTGAGCTAGTCGCTAGTCAGCAGGGGTAGCTCTCACCGGCACCTAGCTACACAGCCCTGCGTTTATTCCATGAAACATATGAGACGGAAGGGACGAAATCACCATGAGAAATACATTCTGACAGCTGTCGGTTCTCATGTACTTGACGAGTGATTGAAGATCATTTGCCTCTAGAACCTTTGGGGAAGGTTCGTGATGATATAGACGATTCAGAAAATTCATTGAGATATGCAGGCAGTTCGATCAGTGTTTGCTGCAAAGCTTATTCAAGATGTCTAAGCGCGCTAATGTGTAACGCTTCCGGAATGATCCGACAGCCTTACTTGATTGCATTCTGCCAGTTCAACACGGTGACATATGCGCTGTTCTTGAGCTTCTGATTCAAAATTCGATGAATTTCTAGAAGTTCCAGAATTGCACGCTTCACCACTGCCAGTTTTTCCCCTTGCAGAAATATATACGATAAGAAATGGAAGCGTTGGATCCGTCGGCCGATGCTTAGCATTCAGCGCTCATCTCTGACTTTGAGAGGAATTAGAGATCCGCCGATATGCACCTCACGGCAAATGTTACAGGATCATGTGCATTTCCCCGCCGAAGGGCTTCGCTTCAGCGGAGCAGAACAAGAATAAGAACAGGGAGAACCAATGGAATCTAACCGGGGTGACGAATGAAGCACACCTAGTCTCACAACTGCTGAGGCTCCTGCTCTTGGAAAAGCTCAACGACCTGTTCGGCTCCAAGGTACTCGGGTAGGTTCAGTTGAAACCTTTCCTCCATGGCTCTATAATGAGCGTCAGACTCAGGACAGGACCAGGAGACGAGTAGCAATCGAGGACAACTAACTTTGGGACAAATCTCCCTCCGAGAAAGTGTCTTCCCTTGAAAGACCGCACTCCTTCTTTCGGCGCAGTCAGGCTTACCAACACATCGGGCACGATACCCACTCCTTCTTCGTTTCCCTTTTCAACGTTCCACCCACTGGGAATGTCGACCGAAACTATAGGTTTTCTCGAAGACGAAATAAGCGGCAATACCTCATCGAAGGGCGCACGAACGGGTCCCTTGAATGAAAACCCAAAGATGGCGTCCAGGATGACATCAGTCGATGAGAGGGTTGAGCGTAGCTCGTCGATGGTGGCATCAGAGGGGAGTGACTTGATTTTCATGTTATCGCACTGCTTGTGTAACCGCTGTACCCGGATTTGCAAATGAGGATTACATAGGTATGCAGAAAGTGGGCCTACCTTGTAAATATCCTTTGACCCTGGCTGGCGAGCGACGATTAAATGCCCCTATCAGACATAAGACGCGAGTACGAATACCTTGGGCATATAGATTGTGGGTTCGTAGCCGAACATGCCTGTCGCGACGGCTGTCATCTTGCGTATCGTGACTGCTTAGATGATGGGAACGAACGAAGGTGTCTTGCCGCTACCAATCCATCGCCACCTTGATTACCAGGCCCGCAGCAAACAAGAACTCTTCGGTATTTTTCCTTGTCGTAAACCTTTTCAAGCGTTTGGGCACAAGAAAGTCCAGCCAGCTCCATTAACTTCAACCATCGATGAATTCGAGCATCATCCATGCGAGTTATCCTGCCATACCTGATCGATACTGAACGCTCCCCACGCGCCCATGAGTTCCTCGTCGATCTAAAACGTTATCTGAATCACAACGTATAGATAGACCGAACATGTCTTACCTGTTGAGCGAGTCTTGCCGTGAGGTATCGGATGGACATGATGGTCTGATGAAAATCTCAATTCCGGGAGGGGCTTTCGCCGATTCAGACGCGCACGTGAAGCTGGCACAGCATGATACAAGTACAACCAAGTAAAACGATAACGACGCCGCCCTGTGGGTGTGGGTGTGGATGGGAACGCAACGTGGAAACAGGGCGAGAAGTTTTTGAAGGGGCTATTCATACTAATGATGCAGGCTTCGCACAGACTCGGCGATGCTCGTCCCAGTCCTTCCTCTGGTGTTCAGGAGAGCAGTACTTGACCAACCTGCACTTGCTACAAACAAGGCCGTTCGTGGATGACGATGATGTGTCGCAGTCAGCACTGCTCTGGGACTCCGAGCCCTCGGAACCCTCGCTACTCTCCGCGTATCGTTGGGTCTCCTCGCTGAACGAGGCATCACAATCGATCCAATTGCACATCTCCTTTGCTTTGATCTTCTTCCCGTACCTACCACCCCGCTTTATCGACAGAATCGCTGCCACCTCGATGCCCCGTCTGGGAAAGCGAACCATTTCACAGTCGTCGCTGCAGCAGGGGTTTGGGCATCCGCTGGGGAAGTCGAAGAATATATCCTCCGAGGGTACGAAATGAGGGTGCGTGAAAAATATTTGAGAATAAGAAGTCGTTTGATGTGAGAATAAAATGATGAATGGTGGTCTTTTTTCGTACAGTATTGCTCGGAAGGCAAGGTCGATCTGAGGAAAGCATGGTGTGCGTCGCTGTTTGAGTAGTGTGTGACACAGTCGCATGTCTGAGCGAGGCGAGGAATGAATGAGACTTTGATAACACGAACGGGGGAGATCTGACGAACGATCATATTGGATTTGGCTCGCTATGCTCGGTTTGCACGTTCGACCACCGTATGCATACCGACAAACGAGTTTGAAATATTCCGTGACGTCGTCCATCTCTTGTCGCTTCAAATCCGTTACGATGATGTATACATCGTCGCAGCCAAGATCATGCATGCCGCGTAAGAGCATGAGCTCAGGAAGCTGGCAGAGATGATGGGCATGGACAGAACTAATTATAGGATGGAGAAACGTACCATTGTGAAGACGACAGGCATCATGGACAACTTTCTGTCCTGCATTGATCTGTGATGGTAGACATGGGTGGTCCAGGTTCGGTCTAGAGGAATCAGACGACCGGTGTCGACCGTTCGACAGAAGATGTTCTCTGGGGCAAAGTCCCCTTTGTTCCAGACGATGACCTGACGTCTTAGAGTGTTGGATGCATGCTTGCGCTGCCGAACAGCTTGAAACCACTCCCAGTAGGCATCATTGCGATGTTCGAGCCACTTGTCGATTAGCATGTCGGTGGTATCGTTGTCGAGCGTTTTGCATACAAGCTCGCTCATCGCCAGGATTGGCTGCGAAAGCGCAGAATAATGCTGAGCTTGCTGGCGCATGTGGTGCAGATGGCTTGATAACAAACAACCTCGTCAGACATTACATCTACTACACCGGCCCTAAATGCCGATAGGCCCGAAATTAACTGTCTTGTATTACTGTCTGTTACCTCACCAGCTGGAGCATTGGTCGCACGACAAGAAACACCAGCTTAAGACAGGCTCTCATCAGAAACTCAACCCTCTTCCCTAACAGTGCGCAGATGGACATTTTCCGAGACAATTGTACGTCGCTCGACAGCCAAACAAATGTGAGATAGAAGAGGTTCTGCCTTTGGCAAAGATATCCAGCATACCAATGTTCATGCGAAGACACGAAGTCTCGCAAATACATTCGCCTGTCTCCGACAGAGTCTGCAAGTCGTGCTCTTCCATCTTGCGTCCACATCAAGTGGGGTGCAAGATACCCACTTTTGAAGATGTGGTTCGTCAGCTGGGCCACGACGTCAAACTTGGTTTCGGGGACATCAAGTCTGATGCGTTGCGTAACAACAGGTGCAGTGGGCTTGTGAAGATCGTGGTAGCTGGCGCTGAACCAGGAGGACACTTGCCAGCACCGACCTTCAAACGTTCCTCGACCATCCGTCCACTACTGACACGGTGACCCTCATGATTCTCCCAGAAGGAAACATACCGGTGCTTGGAAGCCTTGGCAGAAAAGATGCTCGTGGACATCCTCCAGGTCCAACAGCCGGTGGTTCTGGAACTCCAACTCGATGAGTTGGGCTTGTTGCAACGAGACTTGGCGGTAAGTCAACCAGAGTTCGTTGTGGGTCATCGTGTGCAGAGGTTACGGTCAAGAGCACAGGACGTTGAAGACAGGGAAGAGAGAGTTAAGCTGCAGCTGCTGGGGAGGGACTGCCATCGTTGGGTCGTTTCATATGTTTCGTTCAGCCCAGTAAGGGTCGGTGGTGATATGAGTGAAGAGTCTGAGAATTCGCTTACTGCTTTCTCCCGAGCGCTTAGCCTGTCGTCACGGTGGAGTTTGTAGCACCCTGTTAGCATTCCGAGGTTGTTCGGTTCCCGTCGCCACAATTTAAAAAAGTCCGAACACCTTGACGAAATGTCACACGGAAAGACCCCAGCGACCGCTTCTAAATTCCGTAAGCTTTACGTGATCTCACATTACACGTTTTGTTTATAAACCCTTGGCCCAACTGCCCAACTTTCGTCCCACTTTCTCCCTCCTTCCGATGTTGCTCGGGTCTGCACGTCTTTTCCTTGACTCGGATGAGTCCAGTTTTTCCTCGTCGTTATGCAGGTCCATTGCCCACAGGCCTCGTGTTGCCATGCGAGT
>JBBPJP010000211.1:0-37423 GCA_038088775.1 Boletus barrowsii
GACTTGCCCCGCCCCTCTCTTTCTGGTTGGTACACAGACACCGGTTGAACACGATTATCGAGTCGACGCGTGTCTTGGTGCTCGATCACGGCCGCGTGGCCGAGTTTGATGCACCGGCGACGTTGTTAGCGGACAAATCGAGTCTGTTTTATTCGATGGCGTTGGAAGCTGGGTTGGTACAAGACACAGAGGTTATTCAAAACGAACAGGAGCAGGAGCACGAAGGTGGGATCGGTGCGGCACAGGAGAGTGAGAAGGAAAGGATGGATTAGAACGGGCACTGAGCCTTAGGAATGTTGAAGGGATGAAGAGGTCAGTTGGAGATTGCACGTCGTTTATTTGTTTGATATTCTATAACATATTTGCTATCGTTGGGACGAATGCTATTTTATGAGGAGGAACTTGGCTGGAAAGCGCTTGTTTTGAACAGAAAATACTATAGATTTCTTTGGGACAGTCGGAGCCGGCGCCGTGCCGGGCCAGCGCCCAATCGGGAGAAACCCTTTCTTTGACCTGTCCACCTGCGACCATGTTGAGTACGAGTTGAGCACACGTCTGTACACGAAGAAAACGAAACAGCACAAGTGCCAGTGACTCGAAAACCAGTCCGTGCTCATGCGGTGGTCCCTGCTCTCCCTTCGACCGCGCGCTGCCGAGAAAGATCGGTGGAAAGTCAGGGGTCATAAGCTGCCTTTTCGCTCTTGAAGACCTCGCGCTCGAACTTGGCATTGTCAGAGTCGACGACGAGGGTCTGAAGATGCCAGAGGTGCCGACTCCGGGACGAGCGCTCAGCGGCTTGCTCGTCCCCTATGGGGTTTGAATTGAAAATTGCGAGGATAAGTGTTGATTAATAATCAACCTCCTCGTAGATGTCGAGCTTAGGGGGAGCATGGTAAGTGTCAGCTTATCCTCTCGCGTAATTCCGTCTTGCGACAAAATTCGTCGCTCACTCTCGGATCCTACATGTCAGAATACGCTCACTGGCACAAGCGCAAACGCGGTCTGCAGGACTCAACTGTCGACATTTCGAAGATGAGGATGGCGCTGAACCGTCTTGAGGCCCTCAAGGCAGAATTGGAAGACATTGAAGAAACGGAGGAATTGCACGGCATCTCAGAGCATGTACTTGCGGTGGAGAACATACTAAAGGGTGCCAAGAAACCAGTACGTCGCTTATCTCTCTAACGACGCTCCAGAGAATGCCAACTTTCTCAACCATCACATCAGATGACCTCAAGAAGGTTGGCGTCACGAGGAAACGTCTCATGTTTGACCACGCGAAGATAACTGGCTTGACCAACGGTCTGACAACATATGCAAAGGCTGAAGTTGCGGATCTACATTCTAGAATCAAGAAGATCTATGCACGTGTTAACATGGATGTGCGTATTACTACCTTTGCCTTCGGTCAACTGAACAAATGCTCGCCCGTAGTATAATCCGGGTTCCCGCATGATTCTTGACGCAATACTACTCGCTTTGGCTGATATTTTCTCAACTAAACAGCGCGGCATTGCCATTCTTCCAGGGATGAGGATTGCTCGAGGAGATGGGGTTCAAATCTGTAACCCTGTTTCCGGATATGAATTGTGGTTGAGTGGTAACGTCGACTATGCAGTTATTGAGTACGAAGATGTAAGGGACTACAAGGTGAGTCTAATTATCTACACCGATGCTCCATGAATTGCTTCATGGCCTTCTCAGACCGCTTGCTCGCCCCTGGTGGATCCAGAGAGGATGCATTCGAGATTTCAGCAGGTCGCCTGATCCTAGAAGCCAAACGCCGGTGTCTCTTAGTCTCTCACATACCTAAAGCTGTTAGCCAGGCGATTGCATTGCTGAGGTACGCAAAGTACGTCAGCACTGCTTGCTTTATTTTCTCATCTAAGCACTGCGTTCCAGTCTTTCGGAGGTCCGTTTCTGTCTATCAGATGGGCACACATGTATTTTCTTTGTCTTGAAGTCGGAAATGGGATGCTGGTATACTATGAATCGGCAGCGCGTCGTCTGAATCGAGAGGTTTTGGAGAACTCTGATTTACCACTACGCGAAATAGTGCAGCTCGTTTGTGAATGGGTAAGCTTTTCTATCGTTGCCCATATCTACTCCTTATGAACAACATCAATTTCTATAGCTGAGGCCTACTGCAACTGACCTGTTTGTGTTAGAGTAGATCTGCTTTTGGGTTATGGAAAGGCGCTCGTAACCTGCTGCCACCTCAAAACTGTATTCGATTGTGCATTGACATTCCATGGGAAAGGACGTAGTGTGGAACCAAGGGAATCGGTTCAAATATCTCGTGCCGCCCGCATCGCGAACGCATACGTTTGTTTGTCCACCTGCTACATGGTCGCACGAACTTGGGCTTGTTCCTCCCTCACCGTTGTGGCCCCTTGGATCCCATGGGAGCGGACACGACTGTCTTCCCGAGGTTCCGCGGTTCGGGTTTGTTTCATTTTCATTTGTGCTGTGCCGTCAGCTTGAAAGCTTCTAGCCCAAGAATGGCTGGTTTCGTCAGCCTAGTTTGCACTCGTTCTCGACAATGCTCATCTATTGACACAGCGAGACCTAGACACGGACCGCGAAGTTCAAGAGATTCGGGACACCTATTCGATGATGTTCGGACGGTCTTGACCATTGCGCGCACGTGTCTTGTCTCTCTTGTTTGACAGTATGTGGGTGTTGACGGCTCGGGTTTCTCTCTCCCTTTGGCTTCCCCCCTATCTGTGGTTGATACACAGACGTCCTCCTTGTCAAGTCATTTTGTGCCAACTAAGCGTTCGCCGTGTTTCGCTGAGAATCCACTCAGATCATGATCGTGTCACTGTTTCGCGGATGTTCAAGCAGCTTAAAAATGACTCGTAGCTATTTGTTGTCATAAGATACACTCGAGGCATGCTAGGAAACAACGTGTATCACGTCGTGATGTACAGGTCAACCCGTGCTGTCTCGCCAGTTAATGAATCCAATCGGAAGGAAACGAGAACGAGAGAGATGGATAAACAACAACATCGCCGAGTATCACCCCGTGTACGGTTTCACACGGAGTGGCATCTTGCACCCCACTTCCCCAGCTACACGTGGCCGAAGAAGAAATCCTCTACCAATCTCGATCTTTGTCTCCTGGCCATCACGCAGCTCAAACACAAAGTTCCTGACAAGTACAGATAAGACGGCCTGTCGTATAGTATGCGGTGTCAGCGACAACACTATGACCGCGCCACATCACTCACCTTGAACTCGGTCACCGCAAAGTTCTTTCCCAGACATATCCTAGGGCCGTCTCCAAACGTGAGCAAATGACGATGCCCCTGTACCTCTTTGGCCTTGGCTGGAATTCCGCTGTTCCCATGGTCGTCTTCGAGCCATCGAGAGGGGTTGAAAACTTTGGCGTCTTTGCCCCAGATCATTGCCGAGAGGTTGACAGAAGCAATGGGAATGGAGACGAAAGTCCCTTTTGCAATGAACAGGTCCTCGACCGGCTGGCCAGACTTCGTGCGAACCGGTTCAGAGAGAGGAATAACATCATCTTCGTCAGCCTTTAAAGTAGTATGTGGGGGTTAGTATACTAAGATTTATATAACGGTACACGCACTAGCCGAGTAAATTCAGGGACGGGAGCGTGGATACGGAGGGTTTCGTGGACGACGGCATCGAGGTAAGGAAGACCATTGGAAAGCTGATCATATGTCGGATCTGCAGAATCAAGCGCGATAAGTTCGTTTCTTAGCTTAGTCTGTATATCGGGGTTTCGTGAGAGTTCGATGAGTGCCCACTGCGGGTGGGGGGTGAGTGTTGGCGCAGGTACGACGTGATTAAAATTACCGTCATGCTAACTGGTGTGGACATAGGTCAAATTTCCTCTGAATCGAGCATAGAAACTCACTTGCTGTGGTCTCATATCCGGCGAGAAGCAAGACTTTCATCTAGAACAAAGATTGAGCAAAATCCAGAAAACAAATCCAAGATCTCAAATCACCTGTGCGAGCACCTCTTCCTTTGACAAGTGAAACTCCGACTCGATCCTCTGTCCCTTTACTGTTTCCGCCACGTTAATAACTTGAACCATGTTCACGAAATGGGAGACGCACTCAGTAGTCCGATGATGGACTTCTCACCAACTATGCCGGCGTCCATCTCTTGCTTGGTTCGGGCGAGCAATACATTTGATATTTCCTCCATTGCGTCGGTCAATTTCCACATTAGCCTCTGTCGTCGTATAGGTAACCGTACGAGAGACGGGAACACATCCGCCAGGACGGTAAGATCGGTGTTGACCGCGGATGCAGTGGATGAAGTAAAAATGTCGAACACCTCGGTGACCGTGGCATGTTTCCCATCGAGAGCACCAAAATCATGTGAGAAACCCGCGAGACCAATGGTGTCGAGGCTACCAAGAGATGTAGAATCATGAACAAGAGAGTGAGAGGGAGATCTTACGAGATATAGTTCATCCTTGAAAGACGACAGTTAAACCAAACATCAACTACACGCGGTAGACATCTGCAGCTCACCAATTCTGTACATCAATGATCGCACCATCCTCACCACCCGATTCAATGAGGGCGTTCCAGACTCCTTTGGCCTAATGGCAGCCAGTGATACACATGATACAAACGAAATCCAAGAAACCAAACGCGTACCTTGTAAGCCGAATCGTAGAAAATTGGAGTCAAGTGCCGAATAGCAGCAATGCTAAAGGCCGGAGTCAATGACCTGCGTTGCCTAACGGACCCATCAATCTCCCTTCGCCACGGCAAATTGAAGAGCTTACCGTATGTGGTTTTCTCCATCAGCCCAAATGATGCCTCGTCCAAGCTAAATATCACGGTATGAGATACGACATGCCAGTTGACAAGCCCACACTTACCCCATGCTCGAGGACTTTCTTCGCGAAAGGTGTCCGAACATACGTCCAAGGTTGCTTTGCATGAAAATGTGCGATCGCCTTGGGGTCATACAAGACTATTCTGCGTCTCCCCAACGCCGCAGGTGCTTCGTATACCACACCGTACTCGTCCGCCCACGATTCATATATCGATGCAGGGTCCTCGGCTTCCAAGAGGATCTTCCCGACGCCGAACATGAAGCTCGGACTGGGAGGACCCCTGAGTTTGGTCGTGCGAACCTGCCGACGCGACATGCGCATCAGCTTGAGGAATGCCCAGATCGCCGTTCCCGCGACGACAGCGTCGAATACAAAAATGGATGGAATACGAGACACGAGCATGTGGAGCTCCTTAGGAATCTTGACAGTGGAGATTGTGTCCATGATTTTCATGGGAAATACTATGAGGGAATCGCTCTGAGAGGTTGTTGTGGAGTAGGACGGGAGACGGCTGCTTTTATACAACGCGTGCCGAAGTCATCAATCCTGCCGATAATATTAACATTGGCCATACCAGGCAAGCCCTCGGCGTTAAATAACTTGATGGTAGACGGGTCATGTCGTGTGGACGCGCACTTAGTTGGGCTAGAAGTTTTGTCAGCACAACATAAATGAAACAAACCCGAACCTCGGAACATTGGGAAGACACTCATGTTGAACCCGTTCCCATGCAATCTCTGTGACACGCGAGAGGTGACCTGGAAACGAGCTCAACACCGACGATGAGGGAGGAACAAGCCAAAACAGCATGCCGCACAAGAAGAGAAGTAGAAATCATCAAAGAAGAAAAAAAAGGAAAACTCAACGCAGACGGCATGCCAAAGCTGCTCACCGGGGAGGATTTCCAAGTCCGTGTGCGGGAACACGTGTCAATGGCTGCAAAAGCTAGTTGCAATGCGAACGGGAAATGCGGTACAAAGGGAAGCTCACGGTTTCCGTGCTTCCTCCGCTTCTTTCCAGGCCGCTGTGAACAATGGCCGTGTTTCCATTCAACAGACCTACAAGGAGGAGTTGCAGGTTTGGGAGGAAAAGAAGAAGCGAGCAAGGGAGGAAGGGCGGCAGTCTGCTCTACCAATTCCGAAGCCAACGGGTAGAAGCCGTGGTGGTGGGGAGAATAGGGTGGACGAGAGCGTGGATGATGTGGGCATGGATGTAGGCAGCGAGTGTGGACGAGTTTGATAGCGTCGCGCGCCTAGTAGATTATCTTCGCTCAAGATCTACCATTTTCGTACTGTTTCAGGTGCCGGAATTTGACGATAACGCTCGAAATATTAATATTCTGCATAGTTCACCACAGAATCATTCTGTTGTAGTCCCCTCCAAATCCCTCAACTGAAAGGGCCGATAAGCTAATCTTGTGAGATGTCGAAGTTGTGATTGCTACAGACTTCGCAGTTTCATCAAGTGCCGGTGGAATCGGGTGGATGACTGTAGGATTATTGGTCAGTACTTGCTGCGAGAGCTTGTCCCTCCCTCATCGTCAGTGTTGAGCTCGTTTCCTCTTGCATATTGCAGAGATCACATGGGAACTGGCTCAACATGAATGTCTTCCCAAGATTCTGAGGTTCGGGTTTGTTTCATGTGTGTACCGATTCTAGCCCAAGAATGGCTAGCTTCGTCTAGTTTGTACCTGTTCTCGATGAAGGTACGTTGCGTGCCACCTGTGCGTGACGACGGGATGCTCATCCATTGACACAGCGACGTCCGCTGTCGGCCTGGACACGGACCGCGCAGTTCAAGAGATTCTCCGGGGACACCTGTTTGACGATGTGACGATCTTGACCATTGCGTGCGTGTCTTGTCTCTCTTGTTTTGACAGTATGTGGGTGTTGACGGCTCGGATTTCTCTGCCTCTCACTGTGGTTGGTACACAGACACCGCTTGAACACGATATTGAGTCGACTCGTGTCTTGGTACTCGATCACGGCCGCGTGGCCAAGTTTGATGCACCAGTGAACAAGTCGAGTCTGTTTCATTCGATGGCGTTGGAAGCTGGGTTGGTACAGGACGCAGATGGTATCCAAGATGGGCAGGGGCAGTAAAAGGTTTGTGAAAACTTACCACCACTGCTTTACTACGTTGCATTACCGATAACCATGTCATCAACCGGTGCGTACCCATGTACAGGATAGAGCTGGCTTGATCCTCATAGTGAACAAGAGAGTCCCTGGTGCTCGAAATTGCCAGAAGTGATGAACAAATTTATGCGGTGGTATTCATGGCGAATGGCGAGTATCTCGTGGGGCGTGACTCGGAATGGTTCGAGTGTGGCGATTGACAGGCGGTGGTAACAATGAAAGGGAGCATCCTGTCTCAACTCACAATATCTACTAGTGTGGCACCGCTGGTCCCTGGAGCCGACTTCCTACTCGACTCAACTCGGCTTGTCGTGGCATTAGTTGATTCCACAGCCGGCAGCTGGAGAACGTACGAGTGCTGACGCTCCCCCATGACCAGTGGGTAAGGGCAGCAAAATGCCCGCCAAAAGTGATCAACTTGAAATTGCGACAATACTGGTTTCCTGAGTCCTCTGGTTCCGCTCCTTGTTATCCCAAGTATGATCAAGCGGTTTGATTCATTCACCGGTCAACATTGTCAAAATGGCTAGTCCCTGATAGCGACCGTTTCTCGTGCATTGCCCTGCCAGTGTCGAAGGATGAAACATTCAAAGCGCACTGTCACGAAGTTTTGGGACACGTCGACCCACACCAAGCTCAATCTCACCTTCCAATCCCCGGGGTTAAGATCAAGTTGCTGATTCTAGAAGCCCAGTGAGCAACGTCCCTCCTCAATTCGTTTATCTGTCCACACCACACTTTTTATTTTATGGGATCGACTTCCCACCGTGGACTCAGTACATACAAAATCAATCTTCTGTAATCAAATTTCTTTTGTTCCATGGACTCTCTACTGTTGCCCACACCGACGCAATCAAGATATATGACAGGATGCAAGTGCATTAGGGTTCAACAATGCGCGGATAGTTACGGGATAGTACGGTCGCCACAACAATCGGGAGAACCCGTTCCGCCGGCATCCGGCCAACGCGTACATTTTTCTAACTATCAATACTGGCTTGTTCCTCCCTCACCGTTGGTGTTGAGCTCGTTTCCAGGTGACCTCTCGAATGTCGCGGAGAATACATGGGAACGCGCTCAACATGAGTGTCTTTCCAAGGTTTCGAGGTTCGACGGGTTTGTTTGCTTTATGCTGTGCGGTGTGCCGTCGCAGTAGGACTACGTGGGCAATGTGCCACACGGCATGACTTCCATCAAAGTTATCTAACGGTGCCGAGACTTTCCCGGGGTATGGCCAATACGAATACCATCGGCACTCCTTGATGATTTCGGCGCACGTTGTATAAAAGCAGCCGTCCCTCCCCCGTTCTACTTCACAACATCCTCTCAGAACGATTCCCTCATAGTATTTCCCATGAAAATCATGGACACATTCTCCACTGTCAAGATTCCCGAGGAGCTGCACATGCTCGTGTCTCGTCTCCCATCCCTTTCTGTATTCGACGCCGTCGTTGCGGGAACGGCGATCTGGGCATTCCTCAAGCTGGTGCGCATGTCGCGTCGGCGGGTTCGCACGACCGAACTCAGGGGTCCTCCCAGTCCGAGCTTCATGTTCGGCGTCGGGAAGATCCTCTTGGAAGCCGAGGACCCTGCCTCGATATATGAATCGTGGGCGGACGAGTACGGTGCGGTATACGAAGCACCTGCGGCGTTGGGGAGACGCAGAATAGTCTTGTATGACCCCAAGGCGATCGCGCATTTTCATGCAAAGCAAACTTGGACGTATGTTCGGACACCTTTTGCAAAGAAAGCCATCGAGCATGGAGTACGTGTAGGCTTGTCGATTGGCATGTCGTATCTCATACCGTGATATTTAGTTTGGACGAGGCCTCTTTTGGGCTGATGGAGAGAGCCACGTACGGTACGTTCTTCAATTTGCCGTGGGGAAAAGAAATTTGATAGGTCCGTTAGGCAACGCAAGTCGTTGACTCCCGCATTTAGCATTGCTGCTATTCGGCACTTGACTCCGATTTTCTTCGACTCGGCTTACAAGGTACGCGTTTGGTTTCTTGGATTTCGTATGGATCATGTGTATCACTGGCTCCCATTAGGCCAAAGCAGCCTGGAACTCCCTCATTGAATCGAGTGGTGAGGATGGTGCGATCATTGATGTACAGAATTGGTGAGCTGCAGGTGCCTACTGCGTATAGTTGATGTTTGGTTTAACTGTCGTCTGTCAAGGATGAACTACATCTCGTAAGGTCTCCCTCTCACTCTCTTATCCATGGTTCTACATCTCTTGGTAGCCTCGACACCATTGGTCTCGCGGGTTTCTCACATGATTTCGGTGCTCTCGATGGGAAACATGCTTCAGTCACCGAGGTATTCGATAGTTTTACTTCATCCACCTCTGTGTCCTCGGTCAACATCGGTATTGGCCTCTTGGCGGACGTGTTCCCGTCTCTCGTACGGTTACCTACACGACGACAGAGGCTAATGTGGAAGTTGACCGACGCAATGGAGGAAATATCAAACGTATTGCTAGCGCGAACCAAGCAAGAGATGGACGCCGGTATAGTTGGTGAAAAGGAGGAAAAGTCCGTCATCGGACTACTAAGTACGTCTCCCGTCTCGTGAATATGACTGATTCAAGGCATTAACGTGGTCGAAATAGTCAAGGGACAGAGGACCGAGTCGGAGTTTCACTTGTCAAAGGAAGAGGTGCTCGCACAGGTGATTCAACATCTCGGATTTGGTTGTCGGGATTTCCTCAGTCTTTGTTCCAGATGAAGGTTTTGCTTCTCGCCGGATATGAGACCACAGCAAGTGAGTTTCTATGCTCGATTCAGAAGATGTTTTTGACTTATGTCCACACTAGTTAGCGTGACGGTAATTCTAATCACGTCGTACCTGCGCCAACGCTCATCCCCACCCGCAGTGGGCACTCATCGAACTCTCACGAAACCCCGATATACAGACTAAGCTAAGAAACGAACTTATCGCGCTTGATCCTGCAGACCCGACATATGAGCAGCTTTCCAATGGTCTTCCTTACCTCGATGCCGTCGTCCACGAAACCCTCCGCATCCACGCTCCTGTCCGCGAAACTACGCGGATGGTACGTGTACCGTTATCTGTATCGATCCTTAATACTATGCTAACCCCACGCGTACTTCAAAGGCTGACGAAGATGATGTTATTCCTCTCTCTGAACCGGTCCGCACGAAATCTGGGCAACTGGTCGAGAACCTCTCCATCGCAAAAGGGACTGTCATCTCCATTCCCATTGCTTCTGTCAATCTCTCAGCAACGGTCTGGGGTGAAGACGCCAAAGTTTTCAACCCCTCCCGATGGCTCGAAGACGACCATGGGAACAGCGGAATTCCAGCCAAGGCCAAAGAGGTACAGGGGCATCGTCATTTGCTCACGTTTTCAGACGGCCCTAGGATATGTCTGGGGAAGAACTTTGCGGTGACCGAGTTCAAGGTGGGTGATGTGGCGCGGTCATAGTGTTGTTGCTGACGCCGCATATACGGCAGGCCGTCTTGTCTGTACTTGTCAGGAACTTTGTGTTTGAGCTGCGTGATGGCCAGGAGACAAAGATCGAGATGGGTAGAGGATTCCTTCCTCGGCCACGTGTAGCTGGGGAAGTGGGGTGCAAGACGCCACTCCGTGTGAAGCCATACACGGGGTAAGACTCCGTATCGATGTTACCATTCCTCTGCCCCTTTCGTCTAGGTCCTGGATAATGATACTGATAGCTACCACCAAGCAGAGCTGCCAGTGTGTAGGATTGACTGATATGTTGTAGACATCTTTTGTTTTCTCTTTAGCAGTATAGCGACCCCGAATTATCTTAATCCTCTCACAAGTTAGCTTAGAGGCTATCTGAAGCTACAACATGAGAATTTCTCGAACATGGGAAGCAAGTCGTGGACTGCGATCCCGAGAGCGAAGTACGGTGAACGCTCAGTCAGTAGAGTAAGACATATCCATATCTTTTCAGACCTTTTCCTCCCTGAGTTACACGGCAAAATAGCTCATGCTGCTCACAGGCAAATCCCAAATCGCACCTTTCGGTGCAGATCAAATTGAACCTCGTAATGAAAATGAGGGAAAACGTGAGAACCTAGGGTCGGAACCAGTGACCAAGTTGTACTCGAGTTCTGTGTGCATGGTGTGCAACCAACGTCACAATCCGTGGATATATTTCCTCGGCCGGACCGTGTGTCCGTCATGCTGGTGATCGTCGAAGGTAGGAATTCGACAACGTGTTGTAGTATATTTCTCACGGAGAACCAATCCAGTACACAACACGGTTTACATCCGCCTTGGTCTGTAACCTCATTTCACTATTTTCTTTGCGTCTTGAAGATTTTCCTGTGATCGTTGCTTATCCTCGCGTTATCCATTACGGGTGTTACATTAGATAGCGGTCAGATGCAGGCATACAAGTTAACCACCAGATTGCGGAAGCCACCACTGGTAATGGTAGGTTTCTTGCGTTTCTGTCCGATGTCAAGTCCAAACTCATCTCTAGTTCACCGATTTCACTAGATGTTGTCAAGGCACCCTCACAAACATGTGAGTATCAGGCGATCCAGGTCGAGAGTGTGTTGGACGACGCACTGCTGTTCGTGTAGCGTTCTCCGGTCCCTCTTATATTCTTGAGGGCATACAAAGTAAGTGTACTCGTAGACTTGCCCTATTTCCCATCTTCATTCCAATATCATAGATGCATCTATCTCCTCGGCTACCTCTCCGCGTAACGGGTGTCATCAAGGGATTTGTGGAACGCAAGCCAACGTCATCTGACTTTTGGGAAATGGCGAAGAAATCTGAGAAGAAATTGCAGAATTATGTCCACGACCTCCTTGAAGCCGCTGCCGCATACTTTAAGTCTACCAAATTCACCGACGTCCGATCTACTATGAAGCTCATCGTCAATGCTACCGCCACTTTTCGTGGCGACATCAAGGGCACTCTGGACGCTCAAAACATTACCTTGGATGCATTCACCGAGGAGCTTGAAGGCGTTTTTGGGAGAATCGTCAATGATCTGGAACAAATCCCTCACCCAGACACGGCGCCGAGTCACGCGGAAAGGGCAGAAATGGTTGACAAGGTCCTGGACAATACTACGGAGGCACTCATAAGGCTTTCTGTGCGCTACGGAATTGAGGAAGAGGTTGTTACGAGTTACCTAGACGCATTGAAGCCTCAGGTGCAGGCATTGATAGTTGTAGTCGGTATGTTGATTCCGTCCTGCATGTTGTCATGGCTCGAGTACACTAACCTGTTTCGTAGGTGACATCAACGAGCAGCATCCCAAAGTCTTCCCCGCTCTCGCATTCAGTGTTGCAGTCTTGCTCATTCCAGAATCATGGATACTTAAGCCTTTCTTAAGCGTGTTTGGTTTCGGACCTGCTGGACCTGTTCAAGGTTCGGGCGAAACTCTGGAATTGCACGTTTAATGCTCAACTTGATGCTGTAGGCTCGGTCGCTGCTTGGTTACAAAGCTATTTTTGGGGAGCTGCAGTGGAAGCCGGTAGTTGGTTTTCTTGGCTCCAGGCAGCCGGGATGGGTGTACTTCCACAGTGGGCTGGGCTGGTCGCCAAAACCCCACTTTTTATTGGGGGTATTCTGGCAATGTTACGTTCTCGTCTCAGCCGTGAATAAGTTGTTGCAATTTTTGTCCGCATTTTTTTCTTTGTTTCTCTCTTCTGTAACTCTTCCCCCCTGATGAATGAAGCATACGCCGGCATCGTGCATGTACTCCATTCCTCAGACAGTGCTCGATAAAGAGACGAGGACCGCGGTATGTCGGCATGCACACTGTCGCTTGGTCTCAAGGTTTGTCTCATATCTGACTGTCCCTTTGCGTTGTAGAAGATCTATACCAATTTCTCGTTTCGAGCGTCAACCTGGTGTGCTCAGATCATCCCCCAACCACGTGTGACCATTAAACAGTTTCAGGTATCTACTGCGTAGCTGACGTCTGGCTCAAATGTCGCTTGTCAAGCATGAATTATATCTCGTAAGGTTTACTGATTACCTCTCATCCCTTTCCCCTAGTTTAACCTATCTTGGTAGCCTCGACATTAATGTCTTCGCGGGGTTCTCACATGATTTTGGTCCTCTCGATGGGAAACATGCCTTGGTTACCGAGGTGTTCGATACGTTTGCTGCTTCATCATGAATCTGGGGTGTCAACCTCTTGGCGGACGTGTTCCCATCTCTCGTAAGGTTACCTAGACCGTAATGGAGGCTAATATGAAGGCTGACCGATGCAATGGAGGAGATGTCAAACATATTGCTGGCTCGAACCAAGCAAGAGTTGGACGCGGGTGTGGTTGGTGATAAGGAAAAGTCCGTCATCGGACTGCTGGGTACGTCTCCAACTTTGTGAACATGTCTCGAGTGATTGACATGGTTGAAACGGTGAAGGCAAGGAGGTCTGAGTCAGAGCCTCACCTGTTGATCAATGGAAGACGTGCTCGCGTGGCAGGTGATTTGAGATCTTGCCGGGATTTCCTCCAGATGATGGTCTTGCTTCTCACCGGATATAAGACCACAGTAGGTGAGTTTACATGGTTGATCCAGAGGATGCCTACACCAGTTAGTGTGACAATAATTCTATTCACGTTGTGCCTGCGCAAACGCTCATCCCTGTTCGCAGTGGGCATCGATTGAGCTCTCACGAAACCCCCATATGCAGACTAAGCTAAGAAATGAACTTATCGAGCTTGGTCCTGCAGATCCAACATATGATCAGCTTTCCAATGGTCTTCCTTACCTCGATGCCGTCGTCCACGAAACCCTCCGCATCGACGCTCCTGTCCATGAAGCTACGCAGATAGTACGTGCGCCGTTATCTATGTCGATTCTGACGGACGAAGGTTCCTCTCTCTGAACCGGTCTGCACGAAATCTGGTCAGCTAGTTGAGAACCTGTCCATCGCAAAAGGGACTGCCATCTCCGTTCCCCTTGCTTCCGACAATCTCCCACTGGCAGCAATGGTCTGGGGTGAAGATGCCAAAGTTTTAACCCCTCCCGATGGCTTGAAGATGACCATTGGAACAGCGGAATTCTAGCCAATGCCAAAGAGGTGCGGGGCATCGTCGTTTGCTCACGTTTCAGCCTGACGGCCCTAGGATATATCTGGGGAGGAACTTTGTGACAGTGACTGAGTTCAAGGTAAGTGGCACGGTGATATTGTTCGATATCAGCCGCTGACACCGCATATACGACGGGCCATCTTGTCTGTACTTGTCAGGAACTTTGTGTTTGAGCTGCGTGATGATCAGGAGACAAAGATCGAGATGGGTGGAGGATTCCTTCCTCGACCACGTGTAGCTGGGGAAGTGGGGTGCAAGACACCACTCCGTGTGAAGCCATACATGGGGTAAGACTCGACGGTGTTACCATTCCTCCATCCCTTTCGTCTAGGTCCTGGATAATGATACTGATAGTAGTCACCACCAAGTAGAGCTACATGGACGTGAGTATATGTTGTAGACATCTCTTATTTTTTCTTTAGCAGTGTAGCGATCCCGAATTACATCTAGTCCCGTAATAAGCTCTAAGACCCATACGGCGAACGCTTAGTCAGCGGAGTAGGAATTCACTTTTCCTGCGAGCCAGTTCATGCCCAAATGCCCAATCGTACCCTTCGGTGCGGACACCAAATTGAAGCCTGCTGATGAAAATGAGAACCTAGGGTCAGAACCAGTGACCAAGTTCTATTAGAGCTTTCCGTGCACGGTGTGTAATCAACGTCACACTCCGTGGATCATATATTTCCTGAGCCGGGCCATGCTAATGCCACCTGAAACTGGAAGTTAGGTTCGACAATGTGTGCCAACAACATGCTGTATATCTCTCACGGAGAACCTTCTAATACGTGCAACGCCTTTCATGCCTCCCTTTGGTCTGTAACCTCCATCCTCGTAGTTTCTCTTCGCGTCTATCATGAAGATCTTCCTGTCGTCACTACTTATCCTCGCTTTACCCATCGCGGGTGCTACGCTGGGCAATAGCGGTACAAATACAGGCGTACAGGTCAATCACGAGCTTGTGGAAGTCCCTGGTGGTGGGTTTCCTTTTCAACATCGAGTCCCCGTCTCATCCATGGTTCGCCAGATACGATTAAGGCAGCTTCACAAGCATGTGAGCATCAAGCGGTCTGGATCGAGAGACACACTGATGCTTATGCAGTGCTCCTGAGTCGCTCTAATATTCTCGAAGATGCACAAAGTAAGTGCATTTTTAGACCTACCCTAGTTTCCACCTTCATTGATATGTCAATTAGGTGTAACTCTCGAGATGGCTCTTCGCGTGAAGGCCGTATTCAAAGCTTTTGTGGAACCCAACTTGCCATCATCTGACTTTTGGGAATTGGTGAAGGAATCGGAGAAGAATCTGGAGGGTTGTGTTCACGGCCTGCTTGGGGCCGCCGCTACGTACTTCGAGTCTACCAAATTCACCGACATTAAATTTACCATGCACCACATCGTCAACGCCACCACCGCTTTTCGCGATAACATCAAAGACGCTCTGGATGCTCACCAGGTCACCTTTGATGCATTCAGCGAGGAACTTGAAGGCATTTTTATGGCAATACTGAACGATCTGGAACAAATCCCTCCCCCGCCGGACAAGGCACCCAGTCACGCTACAAGGGTAGAAATAGTCGATAAAATCCTGGATGACACTGAGCAGGCTCTCATCAAGCTTGCTACGCGTTTTGGAATTAAGGAAGAGGTCGTTACGACTTACTTAGATGCTTTGAAACCACATGTGCATGCACTGATAGTTACAATTGGTATGTTAGTTCCACCACCATACTCCCGATGAGGTGCTCTAAAATTCGCTAAACCTATTTCATAGGTGATATCAACGAGGAGCATCCCCAACTCTTCCCTGCTCTCGCATTCAGTGTTGTAGTCCTGCTCATTCCGGAAGAGTGGATACTGGGGCCGTTCTTGCGTGTGTTCGGCTTCGGACCTTATGGTCCCGTCAAAGGTGCTGTTGAATGCCTGGGTCACATATTCAAAGCTCAACTTGATATTCTAGGTTCATTCGCTGCTTGGCTGCAAAGCCGTTTTTGGGGGGCTGCGGTGGCGCCCGGTAGTTGGTTTTCTTGGCTCCAGGCAGCTGGAATGGGTGGACTTCCAGCATGGGCTGGGGTGGTCGCCAAAATCCCCTTGATTGGGGGTACTTTGGCAACGTGGCTTCCGGATCGTGGATAAGTTGGTTGCATTTTTTTGGGTTTCTTCTTGTACTCTTCCCCCCTTGATGAATGAAGCATATGTTGACGTCGTGCATGTACGCCATTTCTTGGACAGTACTCGATAAAGGGATGAAGGTTGTAGTATCTTTGGTCTGCTCGACGTACCTTTGTGGTCTGTCTACGATGTTTGTCTCATATCTGACTGTCCCTTTGCGTTGTGGAAGATCTATAACAATTTCTTGTGGCAAGTGTCAACCCGGTGTGCTCAGATCGTGCCCCAACCACGTGCGGTCTTTTAACAGTTTCAGGTATCTACTGTGTAGCTGACGTCTGGCTCAACTGTCGTTTGTCAAGCATCAATTATATCTCGTAAGGTATACCTCTCACTTTCTTTTCCCTAGTTTGACATATCCTGGTAGCATCGACATCAATGGTCTCGCGTGTCTCTCACATGATTTCGGTGCTCTCGATGGGAAACATGTCTTGGTCACCAAGGCCATCGATACTTTATCGTGCACCCGCGGTGTTAACCCCTTGGCAGACATGTTCCCGTCTCTTGTAGTACGGTTACCTACACCACAACAGAGGTTATTGTGAAAGTTGAACGACAGAATGGACTCCGGGTAAATATCAAACGTATTGCTAGCTCGATCGAACCAAGCAAGAGTTGGACGCGGGTATGGTCGGTGATAAGGAGGAAAAGGTCCGTCATCGGACTTAGACGTCTCCCATTTCGTGAGCATGACTCAAGTCATTGATATGGTCGAAACGGTGAAGGGACAGAGATCCGAATCAGAGCTTGATCAATGGAAGAGGTCCTCGCGTGGCAGGTGATTTGAGATCTTGGATGTGATTGCCAAGATTTCCTCAGTCATTGTTCCAGATGATGTTATTGCTTCTTGCTGGATAAAGACCACAGCTCTATGTTTGATTCAGAGGAAGTGTGACATTCAGGTTGCGCGTGCGCAAATGCTCATCCCCGTTTGCCCTGGGCACTCATCAGCTCTCACAAATCCCCGATATGTAGACTCAAGCCTGAGAGTAAGCTAAGAAATGAGCTTATTGAGCTTGATTCTGCAGATCCAACATATGATCAGCGTTCCAATGGTCTTCCTTACATCAATACCGTAGTCCACGAAACCCTCTGCATCGGTGCTCCTGTCCACGAAGCTACGCAGATAGTACATGCACTGTTATCTAAGTTGATCCTGATGCTACGAGTCTCCCACATACTTCAAAGGCTGACGAAGATGATGATGCTATTCCCTCTTTGAACCAGTCCGCACGAAATCTAGCCAGCTAGTTGAGAACCTGGAGGTGCAAGGGCATGATCATCATTGCTCACATTTCAGACAGCCCTAAGATATGTCTGGGGAGGAACTTTGTGATGGTGACCTTGAATCAAGGATCGAGGATCGAGACCGAGGGGGGTTACAATTGCTCCAAAGTTTCAAACCTAGACCCTGTGTTCGTCGGTCCGAAGCAGTGGGAAGCTACCCATGAAACTTAGTGGTGATAGGGGCTCAACCAATTGGGTCCACATACTGGAATGTTATCATGCGAGAAGCGCAATTTTGCTGAAGTCGTGAGATCATCTACCCATTTCTGAAGGACTGCTGAGTTATGATCCTTCTGGAGGTAGGTTCGAAGGATGTCAACAACCTGTATGAGCACAGGGCCACATTCGACCAATACAATAGGTCCGTTATGGCAGGAACTGAAGGCAAATTCAAGTTCACTATTGACGGCACCCATCTCCCCATAATCTTCAAGGTCCTCGGGTGAGATCTGGAATAAGTTGAAGGGATATGTTGCCCAGTTAGGCTCGGGCAAGTGGAGTGAGACTGGTAGGTGGGATAGATACAGCTCTAAGGTGTTGAGCTTTGTTCATAGCGTAGAGTCCATCTTTGGCTGCGAGACAACACTCCAGCCTGAAATCAAAGCTACAAAAAACTTGCATGCACTCCTGAGGTTATCGGTGGATTCAGCTTGGACTCTCGGACTCTTTGCTGTCACCAATAGTACAACTGTCGTGATGGTGCTACGCCCGTGCCATGGCAAAACACATACCATATCAATGTTTGACTTTGGATTGGCCCCTTCAAATTCACTCAAATTCACCCATCATAATCACCCTGCCTGATCTTGACGGTAAATTCGCTCAACTTTACATACGTGAATTTGCTGGTGCAAATTTACCACGCAAAATTCACAGAGCCCTAACCTTGATATCAGTCACCGACACCGCATATACGGCAGGCCATCTTGTCTGTAAAACTTTGTGTTTCAGCTGCGTGATGGTCAGGAGACAAAGAGCGAGATTCCTACCTCGGCCGCGTGTAGCTGGGGAAGTGGGATGCAAGAAGACACTCCGTGTGAAGCCATACACGGGTGAGACTCAGCAATGTTACCCTGCCAGTGGATGATACTAATCTGAGTCACCGACGTGACTCACCCTGTATAGGATGTGAGTACTATACATTGTAGACGTTTTTTTGTCTCTCTCCAATTATCTCAATCCTATATCTAGTCCTGTAACAAGTAGGGACCATCGTGAATTCTCACTAGATCTCACTACTCAGTGACTAGTGAAGCATCATGAACGCTTAGTCAGCAGGTGTTGGTGATCTTCGCCACCTGAAATTGGACCTTCCTCGACAATGTGCCAACAACGTGCTGTATATTTCTCACGGAGAATCGTCTAAGTACGTGCAACGCGTTTTTATCCTGCCTTTGGTGACCACCATCTTATTTTCTCGTTGTTTTCTTTTTGTCTATGAAGATCTTCTTGTCATCGCTGCTTGTCCTTGCTTTACCCATCGCGGGTGCTACACTGGGCGATAGTGATACAAATACAGGCGTACAGGTCAACCATGAGGTCGTGGAAGCCCCCGGTGGCGAGTTTCTCATTGTTCTTTTCATCGCCAAGTTCCAGCTCACCTCTGGTCCACTAATCTCACTAGATATTTTCAAGGAAGCCTCGCAAGCGTGTGAGTACTAGGCGATCCAGGTCGAGAGACAACACACTGATGTTCATACAGCGTTCTTCAGTCCCTCTTATATTCTCGAGGGCATACAAAGTAATGTCCTCGTAGTCCTACTCTATTTCCTATCTTCATCTCTATATCATAGATGCATATCTCCCGCCGGCTCTCCGCATGATGGGTTTAATCAAAGCTGTTGCAGAACCCAAGCCAACGTCATCCGACTTTTGGGAAATAGCGAAGGAATCTGAGCAGAAATTGCTAGATTATGTTCACGACCTCCTTGAAGCCGCCGCCACGTACTTCAAGTCCACCAAATTCACTGACATCGGGTCTACTATGAACAACATTGTCAACGCTACCGCCACTTTTCGTGACGATATCAAGGGCGCTCTGGACGCTCACAACATCACCTTGGATGCATTCACCAAGGAACTTGAAGGCGCTTTTATGGCAATTGTGAATGATCTGGAACACATCCCTCACCCAGACAAGGCGCCGAGTCACACCGAAAGGGCAGAAATGGTTGACAAGGTCCTGGACAATACTACGGAGGCACTCGTGAAGCTTTCTGTGCGCTACGGAATTAAGGAAGAGGTTGTTACAAGTTACCTAGACGCATTGAAGCCTCAGGTGCAGGCATTGATAGTCGTAGTCGGTATGTTGATTCCGCCTTGCATGTTGTCATGGTTCGAGTACACTAACCTGTTTCATAGGTGATATCAATGAGCAGCATCCCCAACTCCTCCCTGCTCTCGCGTTCAGTGTTGCGGTCTTGCTCATTCCGGAATCATGGATACTCAGGCCTTTCTTAAGTGTGTTCGGCTTTGGACCCGCTGGTCCTGTCAAAGGTACCGTTAAAACTCTGGAATTGCCCGTTCGAAGCTCAACTTGACACTCTAGGTTCGGTTGCTGCTTGGATGCAAAGGCGTTTCTGGGGGGCCGCAGTGGAAGCCGGCAGTTGGTTTTCTTGGCTCCAGGCAGCCGGAATGGGTGTACTTCCAAAGTGGGCCGGGCTGGTCACCAAAGTTCCCTTTTTGATTGGGAGTGTTTTGGCAATGTTGCTTCCCTGTCTCAGCCGTGGATAAGTTGGTCTCATTTTTGTCCGCTTTCGTTTTGTTCCTTCTTGTACTCTTACCGACCTGTACTCTAGTGACCCGACAGGCAATTCTGACAGACTGTCAAGTGACGACCAGTTAGCAGTTAGCAAACGAAGCACACATTGACGCCATCATGGCATGTACTGTACCACCCGATTTTATCAAATAGAGCTTCGAGCGATGAATGGGATGAGTGCGGCTATGCGGGTCCCATGTAGAATTTCCTTTGTGTGCTCGATCTCCCTTGGTAGTGTGTCTACCCGATCGGTCGACGACTATACCTTTGCACCGAGAAGACTCGACTTGGACTGAGCGTCTCGTGACACGCCCACCATCAATCATACTACCCTTGCCTGTTAGCAATGAGAGCCGGGGTTGGTGGGAGATACCAATCACTTCCACACGAGTCAAAACTGGAACAAGCCGTGTTATTCATGAATCATGTCATGTTCGTCTCTCCTGGGTTCCCAATTTCAAAACATGGAACATGTCTAACCGAAACTCTGCAAAGTCTATCAAGGTTTCTACGCTCAAGAAAGGCGTGTTGTCCATTATCGATTGGTCAGCAGTCGCAGGTTCTCTACCGACGACATTCTTCACATCAAGCCTGAGTTCTTCCACGGGTGCAGCTTCCTGTAAGTATGTCTATATCTTTTTCTCGTACAACTACCTACAAGCGAGGCCTGATCATTGTGCTCAGAAACTGAATCCCGCCTCTTGGTTCAGACAATGTTTCGGCCTGAATCTTGCTGTCGTGTGGGCCGAGGTCCATATCGATAACCAAGTTATACTAGTGCTATGTGTTATACGACATGCAACTAAAATTAAAATCCGGGATATATATTTGAGACGGCATCGTGATGTCCATCTTTCCTTTCGTGCCGGTGATCTTCGCATCCTGAAATTAGAAAGGTAGGAGGTATTGACAACGTGCTGTATAATTCTCACGGAGAACCATCCAGTACGTGCAACGCGTTTTATGCCCGCCTTGTGTTGTAACCTCCACCACCTTGATCTCTCGCAATCGGTTCGTTGATTCAACTTTCCGTGCTGTCTGTGGGTAATTTGGTTGCTAACCTATCGTGTAGGAGATATCAACGTGTGGCACTCGATCTCTTACCCGCTGTCACATCGATCGAAGTTGGCATACCACTGATTCCAAAAATGTTGATCCTCGCACCTTTTTTATTCTTGCTTGGCTTTGGACCTCTTGCTCTAATTAAAGGTACCACTGAAAGCCGTGGAATTGTACAATCAATGCTGAACTTGACACTGTAGGTTTGATTGCTGCTGGGTTTTCTTGGTTTTTGGCAGTCGGGATAAGTATGCCACTTTTGAATTGGGTTTGTTAATCTGGAAAACTCACCTGTTGATTCTAGATGGGTTCACATTGCTTTTCGGTTGTTTTTGGGGTGCTGCAGTGCTCCCATGGAGTTTGTTTTCTTGGTTCCTGGCAGTCGGGATGAGTATGCCATTTTTGAAGTGGGCTTGGTTAATCTGAAAAACTCACCTGTTGATTCTAGATATGTTCATGTCACTTTTTGGTTGTTTTTGGGGTGCTGCAGTGCTCCCATGGAGTTTGTTTTCTTGGTTCCTGGCAGTCGGGATGGGTGTGCCTTTGACATGGGCTTCATTTACCTGGAAAAGCCTCCTGTTGATTTTGGATGTGTCCTTGTGGCTTTTTGGTTATTTTCGGGGTGATGATGTGTCCACAAGGAGTTGATTTTCTGGGTTCCAGGCAGCTGGGATATGTATGCCTTTGAAGTCGGCTTGGTTTATCTGTAATTTCTGCGTGTGTGCAGGGCTTTTCGGTGGTTCCATTGGTCGAATTTTTCATTATCTCTCTTTTTGTACTTTGCTGAATGTAATCTCACTAGATATCTGTCGTAGTATCGTTCTGGGGACACCAAGTAGTGATCAGAGCCCCCTATGGAAATAGGGCTCGGACCGGTTGCCTTCGAGCACCCGCCTTAGTGTGTTATGTAGGGCTAGCTTTGTCAGTTGCTACGTAACAACATACACTTGTCCAAACGTTCTTCTCATGCCGGTGATCTTCGCATCCTGAAATTGGAAGGTAGGAACGTGCTGTATATTTCTCACGGAGAACCCTCTAATACTTGCAATGCACTTTACGCCTGCCTTGTGCTGTAACCTTCACCACCTTGAAATTGGTTTGTTGATTCGACTTTCCGTGCTGCCTGTGTGGATAATTTGGTTACTAACCTATTGTGTAGGAGATATCAACGAGTAGCATCCTTTTCTCTAACCCACTGTCACATCTATCGTTGGCGCACCACTCATTCCCGAAATGTGGTCCTGGATACTTGCACCATTTTTACTCTTGCTTGGCTTTGGGCCTCTTGGTCCAATCAAAGGTACCATTGGAAACTGTGGGACTGTACAATCAATATTGAGCTTGCTATTGTAGGTTCTATTGCAGCTTGGGTCCAAAGTTTTTTGGGGTGCCGCGGTACCTGCTGGGAGTTGGTTTGCTTGGCTCCAGGCAGCCGGGATGGCTATACCTTTGGGGTTGGCTTGGTTTATCGCCAAGATTCCCCTGTTGACTCTGCCAATGGGTGTGTTCGCATGGCTTTCCCGCGGCGTGTTTGGATAAATTGGTCGCATTTTTCGTTATCTCTCTCTTCGCACTTCTCTCGGAATGCTGAATGTAGTAATCCAGTACGAGACAACTCTGGCAAGCTATCAATAGACAACGATGGATGAACGAAGCACGCATTGACACTTTGCATGTACACTGTTCCTGAAAGAGGATGAATGCAGTTTCGTCAATATGCGCGCCATTTACATCTTTTTTCCGCTCAGATTCTCCTGCAGCGTGTCCATATCTGGTCGGTCATTAGACGAACGTGACCAGACACGATGGCCAGTCGTGAGCGAACGCCAATCAGTGATATGTTGAAGTGCGATCAAAAGAGACGGAGAAAACAAGTCAGTTTCTCGTACTCGATGAAATCGCCAACAGCGATAGTTGCCATCCAATGGTCCCACCCTGCCCATGTGAGCGCAGTCCAGTTCGGGTCGATTTGGAAAATCACAAGTACGACAGAACATTAGTGTTGAGAGAGATAGTTGGCGGTGAAGACAGCACGTGTAAAGGGGTTTACAAAAATGGTAGAATGGGGAGCCAAGGATAACAAAATGTTCATGTTCCAAAGACGTCAGGGGGAGCCAGATCAAAGTAATGATCTGCAAATCTAAAATCATGAAGGGGAAACGACTGTGAACCAGACGCAAGAGCGCCACGCAACTGGTGACTTTCCTTAAAGCACGTCCAGTACACGTACACTATCAACGAGCTTGTCCAGTATTGTCGGCGTGATATCCTCGACCTGTACGGTGATTAGACTGTCTACAGAGACCCTCCTGTATGCCGCCACGTTGCCGAGGTTCGGTGTGAGCAACAGCGCGCCAAATGGCTGTTTCAATCGAGCGATGACTCGGAGGGCTTGCGTCTGTTTTTCTGCCTCCGCCAAAGTTGAGGGGGGAAGGAGAGATGCTACGTCACGAGGGTGTGGAGCAGCGGCAGAACGTCCACCAAAGGGCAACCCGATACGAGAAGCAAACCGCCTCGATCGTGACTGTCGGGCAGCCGAGGTGATATTAGGAGGATCGGGGAACAGGGACAGCTTAGTTCCTGAAGAGGACTGATCACCCATTTTCTCCTCCGGTATTGTGTCGATGACACTTCCGACTGGCTGTCGATCAGGGAGGAAATCGATCCATGGGTGAACGAGGTACAGAGAATTGAACCGGGAAAGATCGTCCTCAGTCCCGATCTCCACGATCCCAAGCGCAGCTGTTTGTGCACGGAATAGTCGTTTCGATGATCTGCTCCAGGAAAGCGATAAAGGCCCAAGTTTGAAAACAATGCATGGGAGCTTCATTCGTTGTCCTAAAAATGATGGAACAGGGAGGTCGTGGAGCCGATCATATAGCTTCATGGTAGAGGTGAGGCTAAGCGAGGATGGTCGTAATATCGCAGTAGGGATCCCGTGCATTTCAGCACCTTGAATGGCCAGTGGGATATGCGGCGTCGATAGTTGTTTGAACACAGTGATCTTTGTCGGGAGACAGCTATTGAAACTTCCAGATTTGCCTGTCCACGCGAGGATGCTCGTGTCTCCTGAACTCGTGAGTAGCTGTGCCAACAGTCGCCCAAGCGCTTGGTCCCCCTCACCATATACGACTGGCAAGGACATGGAGAACATCCCGAGCAATGAGTAGGCTGCGTCCTCCACGAGGGTCGTCTGTCGTGTCGAAGCTAGACACAGCTTCTCCCGTATGTCATCCAAGCCCGGTCGGAGTGCTATCAAGGCTTGCGCTGAGATACCCGTTACTTCCTCCATCTCCAAGATGATCTCGAGTGACTCCTTGTGGTTGGGAATATCGAGGTTTCTGTAAAGCGTCCAGTCCTCGTTGTAGAATCGGACCACCTTTGAGGCGTGATATTCTTGGAATGTCCAGGCACGGGTGTTCCAGATACTTTTCACAAGATCACCATGACGTGACGGGGAGCGAACACCACGGAGCAAAACGAGAGTCAGAGCAGAACCCTGGTACCACTTGAACATGGCAACCAGAGCCTCCTGGAGCACGAAGTGATCCGCCTTGTTGATACAACATGTATCACTCCAAGCCCAATGAAATCCTGCATTCCGAACAATCTTACAGAACATCTTCAGTTTGTCGTGAGTGAGGGATTCCTCTAGATCGTACACCACCATTCGTATGACTTGCTCGAACAATGGTTCATTGTCTTCCCACTTGTGCGAGAACATAGCATAACGATAGTACTGCATGACGTCATGCTCGATCCGGTCGCGGTCAATGTTTGTCGTCGTGGACGAGATCAACTTGTTGAAGAGCGGGAGTGATTCGAATGCAGCAGCTTGTTCAGATTTATCGAGAAGGCGGCCGGAAATGGTGTTGATGAGCATGCGTGGCGAGTCACGGATGGCATCCTGAACGGCTGTCCGGATTACCACTCTCGTCTCTCCTGGATTTGTGTACTGACAATGGCGCTCTGAGGGGACAAGATCAATAGGTAACCTTCAGTACGATATCTACACCCTCACCGAGAATTACTGGATCAGACGACTGCAACATCTTTGAAAGCATTGTCTCGAATGCAATTATCGCATTTTCGTAGTCCCCTGCCTTGTGTAATGCTGCATGTTTCCTCTCGTAGCCCCACGGGGATAATGGATCGAGCTCGATCACCTAGGGATGGTGATCTATCGACAGCAGCAGCCTGCGCCACACAGGACATACCTTATTTGCATCGTTTAGTGCCGCTTTCCACGAACCTCCAGCTACGTGTGCCTTGCTTCGCTTAATAAAGAGACCTTGTGGTACGGTGGGATCGAGAGCCAGCGCGTTTGAATAATGAGAAATGGTATCACGATGCCGTCCGGCAGTCATTGCAGCATCTCCAAGGCTCTCTAGCTTCCCCAAGCAACGAAGTTTGAAGGCTGGCACAATAGTCGCGTCAATGGTAGTGCCTGACTTTATGCGGAACCACTGACCAAGGAACCATACCCCCTTTTCATCATGCGGATTTACTTCCTCCACCAATCCATCCACCATTTTCTGGAAACACTCGCTAGCGTCCGTTATGCAATCGAGTGTTTCCAAACGTTCACACATGACACGGTAGATCGCGAATTTCGGGACCACGAACTCCAAACCAAGAGGGTCAGGCCACACGAGTCATACAAACAAGAAGCAAAAAAGATACTCACACTGCTAGCAGCAACCAAGGCATCTTTCCACGAGCGGCTCATCAATGACGCTGCCCACTCCCTCAAGAGCGGTGTGGTGGCCGGTGAATTGAGGGTCGCGCGAACCATCGTCACTCCAATTCGTTGAGCTGGCTTCAACGCCTTGTCACTTGAGCTTTCGGGAGAGGAGAGGCATTTGTGAGTGAAATCTGCAACGAAGTGTCGACCGGATGGCAACCAAACTGGTGGACCAAAAAGCTTACCAGTAACCCACTCGATGTCGGGTCGGCTTACATACAGCTCCTTGTCAAAGGCATTTACCATCTCGAGGAAAGATTTCCCTGCATCGTCCATGCGACCCACAGCATATAAAGCTTCACAAGACGCTGTCGGATCGTGATGTTAATATCGTCAAATTTCCATCCAGTTATCTGTCGAAGATGGTAAGAGATTCTGGCGTGTTGCAGCACAACCGCCTGAAACCTCACCAATGAGACTATCAGGAGCGATCGATCCCCATAATGTCGTATCTGAGCCCGGGCACGCTCAAATGACTGTATCGCCTCCTTGTAGTCACTGCACTCCATGTAAGAGTTTCCGAGGAGAAGACGCATATATGCCTTCTGGAACTGTCAGCGGCAATATTCGCCGTGTGGAACATGTCATGCACGTACCTGAACTGTACTGTACATCGAGCTGAAAGGAACTGTAGCAATCAGATCATCGAGACGCGATATCGCATCGCAGTGCTCTCCGACCATGAACAGGATGATAGCCTAAGTGAATGATTGATAAGCAGTTGAGAGGCAACCGAGGTTGAAAAATGTAGACCTTGACAAGAAGGAGAAAGGGAACCTGAGATGAATGGAAGCGCGCGAGTGCGATGTCGCACGTCCGATAACCCCTGTCCCTTTCCCCCTTTCCGACATGCACTACACTCTTTGCAATAAAGGCGATTATGGACGGCTGAATTTCGATCGCCTTGGTGTGAATTGACATTAGCATCGGTGTCAGAGAGAGCAAAACAATAGATACCCTTTGGGCATCAACGAGGGCTTCTCCCCACTTTTGAAGACGAGCCCTCACAAGAGCACGATTAGCGAGTGCATGATGAGTTGGAGTACTCCGAGACGTGGTGATTTCCGCGGTCAATAGTTTCTCCACGCTCTCTAGGTGATCGTACTTCCAGGATTCCAGCAGAGCGCCGTCGATCTGAATGTCGGGCTCCTGGAAAGCAGAATGTAGACGAGACAATGGGATTGAAACCTTTTTGGAAAGATGATCGGAGTGTGACATATTGAGATGCACGTTAATCTGACGAGAGACGATGCTCACAGTGATGCAAGATAAACTTTGGATGGTGATTTTCCCATCCTCTCCGCCAACTGCAAGAAACTGGTCATCTGGAGAGAAGGCAATTGAACCTATGTCGTAAGGGTACTGGATAACGGCAAGCTGGACGTGTGGCTACGAGCACTCCCGGGCCTTCAGAGTCGTGGTCGAGTGTTCGTACTTGTTTACAGGCCGTGACGTCCCAAATCGTGGCTGTACCGCACGACCCAGAGACGAGACGAGACGAGCCAGGAGAAAAATCGACTGCAATGATGGGGGAATCCGTGTGTTTGAAGAATTGTTCGTATGTCTTTGCGTTCCACAAGAACAGCTCTTGTGTCAAGTTTGTCCCCGCTGCGATCCATTTGCCATCTTTTGAGACAGTGAGGCAGTTGACAACCCCCGTACTCAATCTTGCGCGTTGTTCGCCGTCTTTCGCCCGCCACACTCGAACCTCGTCGTCATCGCCACTCACGATACACTCGCCATTCGCTGAGAATGCCACTGCCCATACTCGGCGACCGACGTCGAGTTCGATGGACTGGGAATGCCCTTGTGTATTGGTCAGTATAAAGGCGATTCCATCTTGTTGCTACGCACCAGTCATTGTCGACGATGGAGTCATCAGCGGCACAATGCAGCCGAGCAATGGTGAAGGTCAACCAACAAGCTGTGGATCGTAGGTGACGCTCTCCGCATTATGTACACACGCTCATCGTGTTTCCGGCGCTTGCTCGCCCACCGTGTTCCCAACTTGGCAACGGGTAATCACGTCTGACCCAAGGTATCCCCCGGGCCGCCACGCAAGATGTATTCGAAGTTGAACACCCACACACCCACTCCGTGTCAACTGTCGAGATCTCTATTTGACCACAAATTGCTCCATGAAGCGGTCGTGGTACCTGCTCACATTGTGCAGCATGCAAGTATGTCGTGGCTTTCATCCTCGCCAGGTTGTTCGAAGTGATCCCCACTTCATGCACCCCTGCCTCGACCCTTCTGCCTTTCTATCATGTCCCGTTTGCGAAGACAAGTTACCCTACAAGATCATACCTGCGCGAAACGAACTTCTTCCGCTGCCACGTCCGATTTTCACGCCCTTAGCTCCTTCCGATAACATCGTGCACAAACAACGGATGCCCACGTGCCACACCATCCTCTCCACATACCATCTCGCCTTCATCGACCTCAAATGACCCAGGTTCCGAGACACGTAACATATCCCAGGAGTGCGATCGACAAAGGTTAAAAAAACCAATAAAAAAGATCACTTGTACTCGATGATAATGACAACAGTAAGATCCGTAGAGAGAGTGACATTGTCCAAGAAAGTGTCGAATGAAATAGTAAGTCAACAGCGATGTCAAAATATACAACATACGCGTGCCGTATAACCGATAAATATCACTAGAGCACGTCGATCGTCTGCGCGCTCGCTATAAGGACGTTTAGCGGTGTGTCGTCCTGCACCCGGACAGTGATAAGACTCTCCGAAGCGACCCTCCTGTACTCTGCCACGTTTTGACGCGTCGGCGTCAACAACAGCGCACCAAACGGCTGCCTCAGCCGAGCGACAAGCCGAAGTGCTTCCGTCCGCTTGTCCGTCGGTGAAATGGGCGAGGGCGACAAGAGTGATGCGGCCCCTCGAGGTCGTGCACCAAATGGTAATCCAAAGGCGAACCGTGTCTTTCGTGGTTTCAGGGCGGGTGATGCGGTAAGGGAAGGACTAGACGACGGGTCAGGCTCCCTTATCAAGGAAGTCCGATCGTCCCCGGATATTGTCTCGACAGCTCCCACAGGGTGTCGGTCAAGGAGAAAGTCAATCCATGGGTAAACAAGAGTCAAGGAGTCCAATCGGGAGATATCTTCGGTGGTTTTGATCTCTACGGTTCCAAGAGCATCCGTCTTGGCGCGAAATACACGGCCCGATGGACTCCGAGTTGCTGATACAGGGCCAAGCCTGAAAGCAAGGCATGGAAGTTTCATCCGTTGCCCTGCGAACGACGGTACAGGAAGTTCATGAAGTCGCTCAAGCAGCTTAGGAGCCAAGGTGAGGCCGAGTGAGAAGGAGGGCATTTGGGCCATGATTGTCTCCATTTTGGCACTTGCGATGGCAGAGGGGATGTGGGACGTCGGCAAGTCCTTGAACACGGTAATGTTGGCTGGGAGGCAGCTATTGAAGCTTCCCGATCTGCCTGTCCATGCAAGGATGCTTGTATCTCCCGAGCTCGTGAGTAGCTGTGCCAACAGTCGCCCGAGTGCTTGGTCCCCCTCGCCATATACAATCGGCAAGGTCATGGAAAATATCCCAAGCAGGGAGTAGGCTGCATCCTCTACAAGGGTCGTTTGCCGCGTCGAAGCTAGACACAGCTTCTCCCGTATAGCGTCTGAGCCTGGTCGGAGTGCCACCAACGCTCGCGCCGAGATACCCGTCGCCTCCTCCATCTCCGAGATGATCTCTGGCGATTCCTTGTGATTCGGAATGTCGACATTCCTGTAGGGCGTCCAGTCCTCATTGTAGAACCGGACCACCTTCGATGCGTGGTACTCTTGGAACGTCCATGCACGAGAGTTCCAGACGCTCCGAACAAGATCACCACGCCGCGATGGAGAACGAACGCCAAGGAGTAAAACGAGAGTCAGAGCCGAACCCTGATACCACTTGAACATGGAAACCAGAGCCTCCTGGAGCACGAAGTGATCCGCTTTGTTGATACAACATGTGTCACTCCAAGCCCAATGTAAACCCGCATCTCGCACGATGTTGCAAAACATCTTGAGTTTGTCGTGGGTGTGGGATGCCTCGAGTTGGTACACCACCATTCGCATCACCTGCTCGAACAGAGGCTCATTGTCTTCCCATTTGTGCGAGAACATAGCATAACGGTAGTAGTGTGTGACGTCATGCTCGATACGGGCATGGTCGATGCTTGTCGTCGTGGAAGAGATCAATCTATTGAAGACCGGGAGTGATTCGAATGCAGTAGCCTGTTGAGATTTATCGAGGAGGCGGCCGGAAATGGTGTTAACAAGCACACGTGGCGAGTCACGGATGGCATCCTGAACAGCCCTCCGGATTACCGTTTTCGTCTCTCCGGGATCCGTGTATTGATGACGGCGCTCTGGAAGGCAAGATCAGCAAGTGATCTTCAATATATGATGCCGACACCCTTACCGAGGATCTCTGGATCAGATGACTGCGATATCTTCGAAAGCATCACCTCGAATGTTTTAATCGCATTTTCATAGTCGCCTGCCTTGTGTAATGCTGCATGCTTCCTCTCATAACCCCACGGAGATAGTGGATCGAGCCTGATTGCCTGGCCATGATCTATCAAGAAGGGGTAGCCTCTGTGAGACAGAGTGGCGTACTTGATCTGCGTCATTTAACGCTGCCCCCCACGAACCCCTAGCCACTTGCGCCTTGCTTCGTCTGACGTAAAAAACTTGTGGTTCGGTGGGATCGAGAGCAATTGCGGTCGAATAATATGAGATGGCCTCACGGTGCTGCGCAAAATCCATCGCAGTATCCCCGAGACTCTGTAGCTTCTCCAAGCAACGATGCTTGAAGTCTAGCACACAACAATCGCGTCAAAGACAACACCTAGATGATATGCGAGACCACTCACCAAGAACCCATGCCACCTTTATACTACACGCGTTTATCTCCTCTACCAACCCATTCACCATTTTCTGGAAACAGTTACTAGCGTCGAGTGTGCGGTCGGTGTTTTCCAAACGTTCGCACATAACACGGTAAACGGTGAATCTCGGAACCACAAACTCCAGACCGACCAAAAGGTCAGGCCCATGAGGCATGCAAGAACCAAAGGAGATGCTCACACTGCCAGCGGCAACCAAGGTATCTTTCCAAGGATGACTCATCAATGATGTTTTTGCCCACACCTTCAAGAGTGACATGATATTTGGTGAATTGAGGGTCGTCGCTACGTCGTGTCGCACTGCATTCGAGGCTGCATCGTCGTCGCTTTCAGGAGTAGAGAGGTATTGGTGGGTGAAATCTGTGGAGAGGTTTCAAACGCGGCAACCAGACAGATGGGCGAAAAAGCTCACCGGTGATCCACTTGACGTTAGCATTGCTCGTGTATAGCTTGGAGCCAAATGTATCTACCATCTCAAGAAGAAACTTCCCCGCATCGTCCGTACGCCCCACAGCAAGTGAGGCTTCACAAAGACGCTGTCGAGACCTCAAGTCGAAATTGTCGAATTCCCATCCGGTCATCTGTCAAAAGTCGTAATCAATGTCGACGCGTCGCAAAATAACCATCAAAAACCTCACCAGCGAGATAGTCAAGTGCATTCGACCCCAATAGTGCCGTATTTGTGCTCGAGCGCGTTCGAACGACTGTATTGCGCCGTGGTAGTCGCTGCGCTCCATCTGCAGGCTCCCAAGGAGAAAATACATGTATGCCTTCTGGAATGTCAGCGGTAATGCTCGACGCGAGTAGCGCGTTGTGCACATGCCTGGACCGCGTAGCATATCGAGTTAAAACGGACAGTAGCAATGAGGTCGTCTACGCGCGATATCGCATCGCGGTGCTCTCCAGCCATGAATACGATGATAGCCTAGGGAAATGTTCAGTGATTAGTTGAAAGACGACTGAGTATGGATAATACGGACCTTAATAAGAAGGAGAAGGGTAACATGAGATGTATGAAAGTGCTCGAGTGCGATATCGCACGTCCGAATGCCCTTGTCCTTTTCTCCCTTGCCGACATGAGCTACACTCTTCGCAACGAGAACGATAAAGGATGGCTGAATCTTGGTGGCCTTGGCAAAAAATATCGAGGTGAACGTGAGTATATGTGAGAGTAGAGCAATAAGTACCTTTTCGGCATCTTCGAGGGCGGCATCCCACCTTTGCAAACGAGCCCGTACGAGAGCTCGACTGGCGAATACATGATGAGATGGACTCGCGGATGTCTTGATCTCTATGGTCAACGACGTGTGCGTGCTTTCGAGCTGATTGTCCTTCCACAATTCCAATACAAAATCATCAATGTCCACATCGGGTTCCTGGAGGGTGGGATGCAAACGAGGCAATGAGGTTGAATCCTGGTTAACAAGGTGGTCAGAACAGATACACCCAGATTCGAGCCACGGTGCTTACGATGATGCGAGGTAGATGTTTGATGCTAATTTTCCCATCCTTTCCGCCGATTGCGAGAAACCGATCGTCTTGAGAAAATGCGATTGAACGCACGTCTTGAGAGTGGGGTATGAGACCGAGCTGGGCGCATGTCGACGTATGCCAGAGCGTGACGGTGCGTTTTGTAGAGTGTGCAATGAAATCTCCACGGTTCACCGGCAGGGCAGTACATGAGCCACTACGGACTGGCCATTCCGTGACTGCTGATCCTTTGGACGCGTCGAACTGCTTGATTTTATGGTTGGACGAGACAAAGAGGTGGTTGTCGAGCCAGAGGAGATCAGTGTTGTACCACAAAGTTCCCTTTACTCCGAGTCTGATCGTTACGAGCAAGCGGTGCTCGTTATCGCTGCTTTCGCTGACATACACCACGTTTTTGGTAGCTGTCGCAATTCGACCACCCTTTGGCGAGTACTTCACTGCTCTAACCGAATTATCGTAGGGAGGTTGATGTCGTAGTAGCTTGCGAGTCGCCACGTCCCAGAAGGTGACTGTGTAATTGGATGCGGAGGCGAGTCTCTTCGAGTTGGGCGAGAAATCGACAGCGGTGACGGCCTGGTCATACCTGCGCAAGAGGACCTCTTCGTACGTCTTTGCGTCCCACATGAAGACATCGCCCCAGACTGTCCCCGCAGCGATCCATTTGCCATCTTTCGACACGGCAAGACAGTTGACGGTGCTCTTCGTTTTCATTTTTGCCATTTGTCTGCCGTCCTCCGTCCCCCACACCCGAACCTCCTCGCCATCGCCACTCACGATATACTCGCCATTTGCTGAGAATATTATTGCCTGTAATTCACGGCCAATGTCGATTTCGATGTCTTCGGAATGCTCTAGGCCAACGGTTAGCATGCACGAAACCCCGTCTTGCCAACACGCACCAGCCATTGTCAGCGTCACAACACAGTGGTAGCGAGAGTCGACGAAAAATAAGCTGTAGTTCGTGTCCTCTTCGCATTACATACTTGTTGCCTCATCAATACGCCGTTTCGTCACTTGCTGTGTTCTCTAACTACTAGGCGAGCCTCCAAGTCGTTCCTCGGTACACCGCATCTGCATCGTGGGTTGAAAGTAGATATGTGCAGCTCGTCAACCGCTTCGAAATCACCATCGAGGAAACCTTTTGTGCAAATATCTTGGCGCTGGTCCGAGACTCGAACACACGTACCATTGTCACCATATGGACTCATTTCGTCAAGGAATCCGGATGGCACCGTGGAAGCAACGTGTCATTCATTAAGTGGAGTGTTTGTTCGCGACAGTTTAACCCTGCCATTAATTGGCAGTGCCAATGCTGTGCTTAAAATTTCCGTTGAGGCGCTCAATCTCGCTTAGAAGATGACCCCCATAACCTGAAGAGTCCCTCGTCTGAGGCTTGTTCTCAGATATCAAGACGATGGATGAGAAAGAAGTATGGCACTCGCTGTGGAGCTCATGCGAAGGAAAACTGTACCGCACTAATGGCATGAGCGCCGGCAGAAACACTGTTTTCAGGTGACTCAAAGCCTGAGCGCTTACAAAACTTACAGTCTTTCAGGCCACAGCCATATATCTGTGAAACTTGCGGCAAGGACTTTAGGTCACTTTAGTTTTCGGGCCCCAAAGCACACCGGAATGTCTAGTACGTCAAAAAATGGCTACTACTACGCCATACTAACGGAGAGTACACGACCCATGCGTAGAGTCGGTGCCCCTCGCCAACACCCTCAGACTACCTCTCATCTAGCACCACGGTTAAGCCTTAAACCTGTGGGATTGGCCACCTCCATTCCACCCGCACGTGCAGTTCACGCCCCTTTGGCTTCCATTCCGTGGGTAAGCGCTTCGTGTTTCACCCAAACCTTGAGTCTCCCCGACTACGTCGTAGTTTTCGCATTGGCATGTGCTATCTACCAACGAGGAATATGGCTCGGTTTGGAAAACTACGAGTACAACAGAACACTGACCTTGAAAGAGATATAGTTGTATTCGATTTCTCCGCTACAATCCTCCTGTATGCTGCCACATTGCAAGGGTTCGGGGTAAACGCTTCAATGCTCACCAGACTAATTGTTCGTCTGTGTTTGGGTTCCACAGAAAGATACCGCTTGGGTATGTCCCGGCTGCGATCCGCTTGTCATCTTTCGAAACAGCATGACGGTCGAGTCTTGACAAGGTACCGGTACTCATTGTTTGCCGTTCTCCGCCCCCTACACTCGAACCTCATCACTGTCGCCGTTCACGACATACTCGCCATTGCTATTGTACATAATCTTCTTTATCGATGTCGATTTCGACGGGCTCAGCCTTGTGCTCTTGGCCAACGGTCAGCATACATCCAACTCCATCTTACCGATACACACCGGTCATCGTCGGAATCATGAGTGGCACACATATACAACTAAGGGATGATGAAAGTCGAGGCCCAAACCGAGTCGTGTGCTCTATTGCCTCTTCCCGCGAGCGGAGCATCCATTTTCATAGCTAGATCTGTTGGTTCCGCCACCAATTGGATATGGAGTCACTAAAATTTGCGTGAGTAGGGCATGCGTAACTATAGATATACCTGTACTACAATACAGCAGAGAATAAAGGTTTCTGTGGATGCTACGCAACTCTCCTAACCAATAACGGGACTCGGGAGCCCTCTTCGCCTAGAATCACTGGACGCGGTAAAATCCCCCCAGCGAAACCCAACTTTGTCTGGGGTCCATCACGAAACTCGAACGTGAAGTTTCTTATGAGCACAACAAGGACAGCCTAGTGTTCGTTTGACGCAAATCGTCAACGTCTCAGGTTCGACAAGAGCGACGTATGTACCTTGAGCTCGGCGATAGCAAATCCCTTCCCCAGGCACGTCCTGGGTCCGTCGGCGAATGTCAACAAGTGTTTGTGCCCTTGGATCGCCTTTGCCTGTTGTGGGATGCCGTCTTCATCAATCCATCGTGATGGCTTGAACTGTTTTGCATCAGGTCCCCATAATACCTTGGAGCGGTTGATAGATGCGATCGGAGCCGTAACAATTGTTCCACGAGGAATCGAGACGTGGGTGACTGGGGTCGGCGAGAACGGTGTCATAACGGGATCACTCAGAGGGATAATGTCGTCCTCAGTGGCCTACACATGGGAATGAAATGAGGGCGTGTATTGGATAAGAACTGACAGAAACCTACCATGCGTGACGATTCTCCGAGTAGGACATGTAAGCGTAATGTCTCATGCACCACCGCATCGAGATACGGAAGTCCGTTTGTTAGCTGTTCCCATGTCGGATCTCCATCAATCTGGGAAAGCTCCTCGCGTAGTTTGTCTTGAACAACTTGATCTCTGCATAGTTCGATGAGTGCCCACTGTGGATCAAAATACCTGAGTCCAGAGAAGAAAACATCGCTATATGCGTACCGTCAGACTGACTAGAGAAGTGTCAGGCGGGGACAGACAAGCAAAGGTGGGTGCTTACTTGATGTTGTGTCGTAACCAGCGAAAAGGAGGACCCTCATCTATATCGGAGGATTCACCATCTGCTCCTTTGGTCTATCCTTTGCACTTACTTGCGCCACAACCTCCTCAGGTGTCATATGAAGCGCTGAATCAGTGTTCTCCGCCTTGACTAATGTACTCGGTTAGTTGGATCATGAAGCTATCATTTAGACGCTTACTCAAGAGGCCAATAATGGACTTGTCCTGCTCTCCCTCTACCAAGCCATCCTCCTTTTCCTTCTTCGTCTTTGCGAGCAGCTGGGTAGAGATTGCACTCGTACTATCGTGCAACATCTTCGACAACCTCGTTCGAGGATTAGGCAATGCTAAGACTCCAGGGAAAAGGTGTGCCAAGAGGAAAAGATAGTTGAAAAGGGGAGAAGGTTTGGTGTTGCTCATTTCCTGAAAGGCGGTGGCGACGACAGATTTTTCGCCTTTGAGAGATGCAAAGTCGTGTGAGAACCCGGCGATCCCAATCGTATCGAGGCTTCAAGTCGAACTTAGACTCGAGCGTACATAGATCAATGGATGTACGTACGATATATGGCTCATCCTGATTACACGTGCGTTGTCGGATTGAGCCCACATTGAAAACGGTGACTCAATATCACGTACCATTCCTGAGCTTCGATGGTTGCGCCATCGGGTCTATCCTGAAGAATCTCGTCCCAGGCAGCTTTGGTCTGCGTTCACGCATCTTCAACGCGGTTGAAACAAGTACGGCAAGAAGTATACCTTGTACGCAGAATCATAGAATATTGGCAATAACTTCCGAATAGCTGCAACGCTGAAGGCGGGTGTGGGAGACTTTCGCAGACTACGCAAACAGTTAGCGATTGCAGGGTTTTGAGGACCGCAGACAGAGGACACAGACCGTTTATGCACGTCTCCGTGTGTTGTCAACAAACTCCCCCTCCCAGCCTACATCAGCAAACCTACATTTTTTGTTGAAAGGACGCATACTTACAGTCACGTGACCTTATATTAAGTAAGCATTACAAAGCGTATATAAGACTCCGCTGAGTCTGAATAAAATATACATCTCTCTTGATCTGCTACCGCTATCATCTCTGAGAACCCTTCAGTCCTAAGGTAAGTACCCTATGACCGATTCCTAGGGATCCAGTGCGGCAATGCCGGATTCCCGCTATTGCAACATTTTTTCTGAGTTATCAAAATCAATGACCTTGCTGAGCTGTCTGACTTGACTGACAGCATGCTATCAGTGCTATCATTCATAAGTAATTCATTGCTATTAGCATTCTCAGAGCTATCAACATATCAGCTTGTCAATTCACCAGTGATATCAGTCCCATCAGTCCAGCCAGTCAATCAATTAATCATCTGGTCAGTTTTGTCAGTCATGTCATACCATCAGTCAGTCAGTCAACCAGTCAACCAGCCATGTCAGTCTATCAGTCAGTCAGGTTGTCAGTCAATCAGCCAAGTCAGCCCATCAGCCCATCAGCTGATCAGTTAGTCATCTCTGTCAGTCACA
>JBBPJP010000212.1:0-37339 GCA_038088775.1 Boletus barrowsii
TTTTGATCAGCAGCTTCGAAGCCACGACTATCATGCACAACAAAGCGCTCATTGTCAGGTGCAACATATTCCTGATCAATACTTGCTCTACCGCGTGTCGTGTTGGAGACATCCTGTATCGGATAATTAAGGGTTGAAACAGTGTTGATCAGGGATAAAACAGCTACCACGCCAGCAACCCCAAATATTTTGTTTATCAACGATGATTTTCCGACGCCAGACTGTGACAACAACAAATTAGTCTTCTGAATCAACTAGAGTTCCTTTGATAACAGCACCTTTCCAATGATCAGGACGCGGAACCTGATGGTATCAATGAGATAATAAATGTATCGAGATCTGTTTAAACTTGCCGGGTACAAGACGCCACAGTTTCGCTGACAGTCGAGGGAAGCTACCAAACAAGCTCTATATAGATATCAGACACAGATCGAAGCACAAACCGACTGAATTCCAACGACAATCTCTATCTTCCTATCAGTCTTGCGGAACACTATCAGAACCTCAGCGCAATGCGACAAGAGTAAAAGAAGGTCGGACTTGCACTGCTTCCCGCCTTCTTCACTCGCTCCAGACAGAACTTGTTGTGGCTCCACAGAAAAAGTCACGGCCCCCCGAAGATTGTTACGATAGTTGACTGATACTGAGAGTTTGTCGCTGAAAAGCACCTCTCTGTAGGGAATCGATCAGCACGCGTGCGACACCAGGTGCCGTGGGAGATCTTACAGAGGTGGATCAAAGCTTTCCTCGTGGCCACTACCCGGAGAGACCGATTGACGAATCTCTTTCGTGACTCTACCCGCTCTCACCGTGATGGATTCGACTACCTTCCTGGATTGGGGGCTGAGATTGGTGCCGAGAGCTGAGCAACAGTCAGTCCACGATAGCGTGTATACTCAGCCAAAGTGTGATACTTGATATGAAGAGCATTGGCACTGGCGAGGATTCCGACTCGTTCCGTGACATGCTGCAGAGTCTCTTGAGCGAGGCTGAATGATCACTTGGGGTTGTCGGTCAGGGATGGCAAGAACTGTTTGTGAAGCGCACAGGAAGCTTCTAGCGCGTGTCCACGCCCCATAATCAGCAATGACATCAAAAGACGTTTGGCCGTGGGAGCGCGCGAATATGTCATCGACTCGGAGGCTACCTTGAACCTACGCAAGTTTGGATCGACGGGTTTGAAGGTCCAGCATTACCAGTAGGTTTCGGGAGATCTCGAGCGAAATCCTGCTTGGATAGCCTGTTCAAAATGTTTAGGTTTGCTGCGGTATGCCTGTTTGGTTGTATTTGTAGAAAGATAGCCCACTGCCTGAAGGAACATCAGAACTTGAAATTACTAGTATTTCCCGCCCGACACTGCACTGACTCACTCACTCTTTGAAGTTCACAGCCTCACGAGTAATTGTACACGTCTGAATTCACACCCCACTAACTTAAGAATCTCTTAGAAGATCAAGATCAATACTTCATATTCATGGCATGGTTTTCGCAACCATCATTCTGTGCCACGATGAAACCAACCTCGCCCCGTAAATCGAATATTCCAGATCCATCTTGAACTTGTCTTTAATTTTGATTTCAGACCAAAGAGTAACTGCAGCGAAGAGGGAAGAAATATATATCGCACTTCTGTTCTTCTTTCAGGATAAGCTCAAAGTGTCAACCTAGCTTCTCTCCCTTGAATATGTTCCTAAATTCTTCGCAGTAAACTTTCCGCGCCGTTCAAGCGTGCGTTTGAATTGAACATCCTTCCCAGCGCAGAGACCCCTATCTAGGTCAGTTATACATTGGTCTGGATGTGTCAGAAGATATAGAGAAGCTGATCTCTACATCCTCTTCCGTTCTCACTGCTTTCCATCAATGATGAACTTGCAGACTGGGAACCGTTTAAATCGCACCATCAAGTGCTTATGTTTGATAGGTACCAAAGCGGCGGATATGTGGTGAAATTCCATCTGCGGGGGGTCGAGCTGGATCTTCCCAAGCCCATTTTTATTGTGGAGACGTCGACCCGCAATATATCAAGGTAACCGCGTGTCTGTACGATCTCGATGCTGATGGTGCGGTACGGCACATCCAGACGGCCATCCCATAGAATATTGCTGTCGAGTAACCTCAGTAACTCATGCAGAGTGGTGTCTGTGGACGAGGATAACGACGAATTCAGTGAAAGCACTGGCACTCCCGGATCTTACAGTCTTGAAAATCCAGCCCGCGCAGCGTGCATGGCAACATCTCACCTTCACCGACCTTGACCAAGCACATTCCTGTGTGGCAGACAGGAAATCAGGGGTTTGTATCCCACATGTTGATAAAGAACGGAGAACATGTCATGTGGACTTGTTTATGTCGAAGTTGATAGGTGAGTGGCTAGACGGAGGCAGGGGCAGGGGCAGTGAGTTACCAGGACCATTGATGACGAGGACCGCAGCGGGTGGAATGGACAGGTCGGAGATAGGAACAAGACACCACAGTCGAGAACGCATTTGCTTGCCAAGGGAGCACGGGACCCGTGTCTTGATCCGTGACTGGACTTCACGGTATGCCTCGGTGTGAGACTTTGTTATTTCTCGGGCTGCTCGGGCTTGGTCGTATGTTGTATGCATGTGCACACCGGCGGCGCCTCGGTTGTGGTGTGAGTATTCAAGCTCAAGACACTCGTCACCCAGACAACTTGTTATGGGACCCATCACCCGTGGCATGCGAGCTCCGCCAACGTATGGCAGCGGCGTTCACGCCGCCCCCATCAAGAAAGAGCAATCACCTGGGTACTATCCCAATGTAAGTTTAACATAGACTATGATCGTTCCCTTGCTCAACTCGTCGTCGTGGAAGGCCGAAAGCCTCGGAACACCCGCTGGCAACACGGCAGGCAGCCAAGCACCAACATGACATCATGTTCACGCGACGGCCGACCTAACCCGAACACTGGATCACGGTTCTTGGGCATCCTCTCGAGGGGGTACCATGACTCATTCAAGCAGTATGCCTGATCAATATATCAATAAACAGGTCGTGTAGAGTGTTGAATGTGTCAGCGACCTCACCACGTGACCCAGCCAGTTCTCGTCAGCGTATTAATCTGCGATGCGACACGTGCATGTGAGGATTTGCCTGGGAACGCAGAGGAATCCGCGGGGGTCGCAGCATGCTCGGGCCGCGCGCAGCGTACACCGCTTAGACTGTCAGTGCTCCCACTATCTTTACAACACGGCAACTGATGCCTTCCGTGCGTAGAGATCAATGGATCGTGGCTTGGAGCAAAGTCGTTGTCGGGGGCTGAAGGCTAAAGTGCTTACTCACCCGTCGTGACCGCATTACTGCGGCGGGTTGCGCACCTAGGGCTGTGTTGGGTGCCACAGCTTGGTGGGCGGGCTGGCGCTCGTCGGACGCGGACGGAATGACCCGGAGTCATATCCGGCCCTCGGTAGCTCTACTTTTCATTCAGATGCGGTGCATGAGGAGGATGCAGGGAAGCCGAGGGCGCTGTGGTTTACACACTAAATCTAGGGTGGAAGAAAAGGGCTGCTCAATGTCACAGTCCTCGTCCAAGAAATTATTTTCTTGGGCCGTGCGGCATGCGCTGAGTCTGAAAAAACGACGGCAATTGCCGAAAGTGTGCGCGAGGGTTCATGAAAATTTGCCAAGATCAACGAGTTCGAAGAAGAAAAGCGTACACATCTTTTTTTTTTTTTTCCTTCCAAGCGCACTTTGACGAACTAAACGACGAGTTCTGCTTGGATAACGAACACACTGTACAATCATGGCATCGTACGTTCTCGATCGCACATACGTCTTGCACAGACTCACATGCTGTACGCATCCAGAACAGAGCAGCTTCAAGATGTCGGCGAAAGCGAGATCGAGTCCAACTGGGACCAAGTCGTCGACAAGTGCGTACCCGCCTCTCCCTGTATCTCATCGCTGCGTCTTTTGATTCTGCTCTCATCAGTTTTGATAACATGGATCTAAAGCCAGAACTTCTCCGTGGTATCTACGCCTACGGGTAAGCTCCATCTCCATTTTTTTCAGGGTATTGAGTCGAATCGCACTCGTGCCAAGTTTCGAACGTCCTTCGGCCATCCAACAACGCGCGATCGTGCCCGTAGTCAAAGGGCACGATGTCATCGCCCAAGCCCAATCTGGTACCGGAAAAACCGCCACCTTTTCCATCTCTATCCTTCAGCAGCTCCAGACGTCCATCAAGGGCTCTCAAGCCCTCATCCTCGCGCCGACCCGCGAACTCGCACAGCAAATCCAAAAAGTCGTGATCGCACTCGGAGACTATATGAGCATCGAGTGTCATGCGTGCGTCGGTGGGACCAACGTGCGCGAGGACATGGCCAAGTTGCAAGAGGGCGTTCACGTCGTCGTGGGTACGCCTGGGCGCGTGTACGACATGATCAACCGGAGAGCGCTCCGAACGGACACGATCAAGATCTTCTGTCTCGACGAGGCGGATGAGATGTTATCCCGAGGCTTCAAGGACCAGATTTACGAGCTGTTCCAGCTCTTGCCTCAGGACACACAGGTCGTGTTGTTGTCGGCGACGATGCCAGCGGATGTCTTGGAGGTGACCAAAAAGTTTATGCGTGATCCGGTGCGCATTCTTGTGAAGCGGGACGAGTTAACGCTCGAAGGTATCAAGCAATTCTACATTGCGGTGGAAAAGGAAGAGTGGAAGCTAGACACGCTCTGCGATCTTTACGAGACGGTGACGATTACCCAGGCTGTGATTTTCTGTAACACGAGGCGGAAGGTGGACTGGCTGACGGAGAAGATGCACTCGCGGGAGTTCACGGTGTCTGCCATGGTACGTGGATGAGGCGAACGCGGGGATTGCGCATCTTGAATTTGGCTGATGGGTTCATGTGCAGCACGGAGATATGGAGCAGAAGCAACGAGAGGTGTTGATGAAAGAGTTCCGATCTGGGTCGTCTCGTGTGTTGATCACGACGGACCTGCTGGCGCGTGGAATTGACGTGCAGCAAGTATCGCTGGTGATCAACTACGACCTACCGACGAACCGTGAGAACTACATCCACCGTATCGGCCGCGGTGGACGGTTCGGACGCAAGGGCGTTGCCATCAACTTTGTTACGACAGAGGACGTCAGAATGCTGAGAGATATTGAACGTGAGTGCGACAGGTCGATTGACATTGCAAGGGACTCATGGTACGGCAGAGTTCTACAACACACAGATTGATGAGATGCCTCTGAACGTCGCGTACGTGCGGATTCGGCTAGCTCTGATCTATCTGCTGATGAGTGTGTGTTACAGTGATCTCATCTAGACGCGTCTGGCGAGCCGAGTGGATCGCGTGATTCACACCGAGTTGCCACATCGCCTTTTTTTCTCTGTTTGCAATTTGATGGAATGAAGCTTTGATGATTGTGGTACAGTAAAAGGTCCTGGTTGATTGTCGTTTATGGCGAGCTAGGCTATATGAGTATTCTTTCGCGTCGTTCGTTTTTAGATACACGCAACACACTGCCATTGTCCTACTGCACTGGGTGAGAACGGCCGGAACAGGGGTACACTGCCTTTGAGGATGTGCCTTGAGGATGGAGCGAGCCAAGGCTGTGAGGTCGTAAACTATTCACAGGAAGATGAGACCACGACTATCGCTGCCTCCCCCTCGTCGGTCCCCGGTTACATTGCGATTCCGTCAATCAGTCCCATCACCGTACGACCTCGAATTGCAGCGCCTCTCCCCGGTCCACCGGTCATCTCGCAGTAACTAATACCAGGCCTCGCCTCGCCTCGCCCCACCGACCTCGAACGCCGAATCTGTACTTGTTTATAAAACCAGGTCCATGTTTCTGTCTGCTTCACCTCGCTAGCCAATCGCAGTAGTGTGCCGACTCCTCGACGTTTCAACACCCATCCGTGTCATCCATCTGATCGCTCGCTAATTTTTCAAAAAAAAAAAAAAGAAAAGAAAAATATATATTGACATGGTTCGTAAATCCAATGATCCAAGCTGTCCAAAGCACTATATAACAGCTTCACAGAGAACCCGTCTCAGTCTCTCCACCAGTCACACTCCTCCCACTGCACAACCCGGCATGGTCATCACCTCCTCCTCCCAATGGCCCCCCTCCCCCATCACCCAAACTCCCTACCCGCTCCGCCCACCCAGCGCATCCGAAATCATACCTCGTCTTTACGTCTCCGACCTCGCCTTTGCCGAGAACCCTGCCGCCCTCGCCAGTCTCGGCATCACCCACGTCCTCTCTGCCATGCGCGGCTACGTCGCGCTTCCACCACTCCACCCCCCACTCCACCGCGCCCAATTCCCGCTCGACGATCTCCCGTTTAGCGAACTCGTCGCCCACCTCCCACACACGACCGCGTTTCTGCGCGGCGCACTCATGGACCCGAACGCGCGCGTGCTCGTACACTGCGTCGAGGGCGTCAGCCGAAGCACGTCCGTCGTCGCTGCCTACCTGATCGCCGAGTTTGGGTGGACGACGGCGCAGGCGGTGCAATACGTCAAGTCGAGACGGAGAGCGGCAGAACCCAACTTTGGGTTCGTGAAACAGTTGCAAGAGTATGCCGAGTCGTTGTTGGGGCGGTCGTGAGGGTGGCCCGTCCTCGTTTCGTGTTTCGTTTTCGTTTTTTGTTCTTGTTCTGGTGATGGAGTGGGTGGGTCGGTGGTTGGGTGTCCTCTTTTCCTTCTTTTTTCTGTTGCCTTTTTTTCCCTCTCTTTTTCCTCGTCCTCGCTTGTCTTGCCTATTCGCAACGGACGTACGAAAGGACAGGGGCCTGGTGATCCGCACCCGCACGCACACACGCCGCACGCTCGATCGCACACGCTGTGTACACTTTTGGACTTGGCACGTTCTACATCATCGTATACCCCCCCCAACCGAAATCACTTGGGCCCTTGTATGATACGCACATCCTCTTTCTCCCGCGCGCGCAAGCAAGGCACACATGAACAAAACACGCTTCATCCCAACTGCACACATTTTTGCATCCACATACAGACCACACAACATCCACATGTCCATTGTCCACGGATCCCCCAATATCCACATCGTCGTTCCTATTTATACATCGTATTCCTACTACTAATATATATGTATATATTATGATAGCGCTCTAATTCCCCCCGCGACGGTCCGCGAGTGGTGCACTCGGTCGTCGTATAGAAACATGTCACCATGTCGCCATGTACACATACATACAATATGGTACAATTTCCGCTATGAACACCCTGTCAATCGGACATATCATGAACAGCACACTGCCCTCGTGGACCCTTGATTGAGAGCCACGTTTCCGTTTGCAGGTTTGGACAGCTTCACACCAGGGGACTGTCCATGAGGTGCGTGAGCGCGTCATATTCAACACAGGAGGTGGATCGAGCAGAAAACACAAAGGGGGATGATGATGAGATCACACCAAAAAGGTGGGAACCAGACACGGAGACCACACGACGAGCATCGCATGAACAGATCACCCACCCGGTCGTCATCAAACACGCCTCGTTGGATCTTGTCCAAAATATCTCTCGACGCGTCTTCAAACGCCCGATCCACGTTGTGTCCTGATTTCGCGCTCGCTTCGACGAACAAGAGATCGTGTTCGCGGGCCCATTCGGATGCTTCTTCCGTCGTGACTTGGCGTGGTTTGAGTGTGGTGGCCGGGTGTGTGATGGGAGAGGGGGAAGGGGGTGGAGAGGGTGGTTCGCAGAGATCGACCTTGTTGCCGACGAGAATGCAGGTGAGGTGTGGGTCTGCGTGTTCTCGGACGTCTTCTAGCCAAGTACGCGCGTTCATGAAACCTGTGTTTGAGAAGCCAACGAAAAAGGGGTTGGAGTGGGGATAAAGAGGTGGATGAATGGTGGGGGGGAGAACATGATCATGATACGTGATACGTGATGGGTGATACGGTGATATGCGATCAGGATCACACGCAGACACAGCAACGAGCGACGATTCAGGTCATAAAAAAAGGGGGGGCGGATGCAATACGCCGACAAAGATGGATTGAGCGTCAAAAGAGACAGGACGATTGCCAGGATGGGTGGGCGTTACGCACTCGTACGAGAGGTCACGTCATAGACGAGCAAACAACCTGCTGCACCACGGTAATACGAACGTGTGATCGAGCGGAAGGATTCGGTCCCGGCGGTATCCCAACCTATTCAAACACACACATGATGAGTCCAATGCTCGGAGGTGCACCAGGAGTGGGAATGATAGGAAAGGGGCAAGGGACTGACATTGGAGTTTAACGATCTTGCCTTGTTCGGGTATCTCGATCAACTTGGAGCCGAACTCGACACCAAGCTGGGAGGTGAAGATGTCAGTTGCGAGACGGGGGAAGCATGTGTACGCACGGTGGGGTCCGGATTGGTCATGAAGCGTTGGTCTGTCAGACGCACGAGCAAGGAGGACTTGCCTACGCCCGCATCGCCTAGCACGACGGGCTGTAATGAGCGGGCCAAGGTCGAGAAATGCGAATACACACCGGTGATGATAAACTTGAGGACGTAGTGCCATGTTATGCCCGCCATCGTCGCTGCAAGTCAAGCACGATGAGAACACATCTGCCCATGACAAACGCGACCCCTCAAAGGGAGGTCATATCGGATACTTCCGGAATACGACCAACACACGCTTTTACTTTTACAGTCGACGACCACCAGCGAAAAGCAGAACACGATGAGCACCACTTGGCGAGGCGTCTTCACGTATGTTTTACATTCAGTCACGCAACGACATTCACAGATGTATCACAGGTATAACAAGTATGCACAGATCACCGCACGGGCTGTGCGTCAGTCCTTGAAGGAGACGGAATACGTCGGGGCAGAGAAACGAGGCATCACTGCGCTCAGATACCAAAAGTGGGAGAACGGCGTCGGTGGTACACAGGTGAGCTCTGCCCTCTGGCATGTCGACCTGGCTCAATGGTACCAGGTATACCTCAACCCCGAGCAAGACAAGGCGCCCGGAACACCTGCCGTCTGAGTCTAGTTTGACTGAGACGCTCGTCGTTTGACTTGGCTGCTCCTGTTTCATGTATGTGTTGCAAATAGACATTCAAAACGCCGTCATACATGCGTTGGACACACGCTGCGGAGAACCCCGCCAGCCGTGCAAGTAGTACGTGTCAAGTCGTGTGTCTGGCTTCATACCTAGGCAGGCCGCAGTTCCGTGTGCTGTCAGCACGTCGTTCTGATCCACGGACTTGGTCCATGATGCTGTGCGAGACAGCTCCTTCGCGTTCGTTGACGTGCCAGTCGCACGGTTCGGTCGTGTTTCTCATCCTCGCAGATGAACTCTCCCTGAGTTACGAATGACGTTTCCACCCAATTAATAGCCTACGTCATTTCCATCCAACGATGGTTTCGTGTCAAATTCGCCAACTCGACTTGAGCCTCAGACCTGCTGGCCTTGCGCAGCACGCCACGGCAGTGTCATGTCGGCCAGTGTTGGCCCCCACACTGTCATCGCCAAATCTAAAACGTTCCACGATCGAAACTCAGCTGGTTCAGCCTTGGGAACCATGGTGTTGAGCCATCGGACGATCGGACGCCTTGTGGTCGCCAAGCATGTCCATTGCTCCTAAGACGCCATGTTTCATTTATAAATTCAACTCGTTGCATCATTCTGCGAGTGGATCTTTGTATGGGTTCCTGGAAGCGGCTAGTATCAAGTGCCGTCGTACCAGTTCGATGCGTCTGAACGCTTGACGACCGACACCGCGTCTACATGCGTCGTACATATTCATTTGTACTGTACGGCTACTACCGGCATTCATCTATTTCCCCTGAAGGATGATAATTCAGATACAAGCCCTCGAAGGGGAGGAACGCGATCAAGGTACCTCGATGATTGACACAGGATCTCAGGCGTCCATGTGGGTTAAACTCATTGATGGCAGATGAAAAGTTTGAAGCCCGAGGGCTCGTCTGGGCAACGCGCCGACGTCGGGATGAATAGTGTGTCGCTCCGTTCCGCATGTTGGGCTGTGCCCGCTGTGTACGGTATGAAAGGTCTCGGATCAATCGATCGCTTTTTGGTTCCTTTGCAGCCGACGCACACCGTTCATAACATGCATAATCGATCATGATGTGCACACGACACCTGGTTGTTCGCCGTCTCGAGCGGGCGTAGTCCATACATACGCCGAGGGTCATCTTGTCTCGGTCGATGAATGAAACACCGATCAAGAATGAATATAAACATGTGTCTGTTCGGAATCTACTTGAATGACAAAAAAAGACGGATGACTAGTCGGCTGTTGACAATGAATGTTGATCAAAGTTGATCGGTGACCTGGACAGGTCGCCGACGTGGACGGACTGCACGCTGAGTCGAGCACCGAGTACGGCGCGGTGACATCTGTCCGTCAACGAGATGAGATGAGATGAGATGACGGTCAGTGACAGGGCACACGACAACAAAAAGGAACCAGACGCGGTCCCCTGCAGGTTTTTTGCCACGTTCCAACGGTTACTTGACGCCTTGTGCCAAGCGACGTGTTACTACTGACGTGGCAGAATCGAATGAGCAGGGCACGATGAGATGACGGTTCACGACGACAAGGACCTACCAGTGCAAACTCGGGCTGAGACGCTCCTTTCCTCTTTGCCATGTTCCTAACTATTGAACGTGCCAAGACCGATTTACCCGTTTGTCTGGATATCTCACAGACAACACAGATAAAACTGTCTTGGCGGTGCATCATGATGGCCGACACACAAAAGTTGGGTCAGGGTCCAGGCCCGAGAGTCCGATCCGATCCGATACTCGACAAGGAACTGGCTGCGGGGCGGCAGGCACCCCGAGGGGCCCGGAGATGGGGGTGAGTTTTGTTGTCCAGACCGTTCCGCTCATCGACCAGGGCAGTGTACACATCCAGGCCCGACGTGTGTGGGTCACGGATCATCATATTCGGGTTTTCGGATCTAGTCCCGACGAGGTGCAGTGCACCGCACCGCTATCGGGTCCGAGCTCGAGGGTGCCAGTGATAATCGAAAGTGCAGGTGCATTCGTTGATGTTGACACGTTGACTGTCGATTTAGAGTCACTGGCAGCGCGCTACAATGTGTGTAACGTAGTAGCCACTTCAGTTGCTGCGCGTCAACGCGTCCCACCGCCCTGTACGCTGTTTGCTTCACGCCGACTCCGGTATCCTACGGGAACTGTCAGAATTACAGTGATCCCAGGCGCTATCACATCAGCGGATAAAGCGTTTAGCACTGGGCCAACCGCCATCGCTTGGGAAACGTTCGCCTTGGCATGCGGATACTAGACTCGGTGCCACAGAGCCTTTTCGCTATGATCAGATCGTGCAAGCGCAAGCATAACTGATGACATAGGCAGTCCGTGAACACCGCCAGATACCAGTGATCGATATAGATTGTGATCAGTCGAACTGGGTGACATTTGCGACCAAGGCTCTTGGAACAACACGGTCGCCGTAGAGCCCTTGTTTGTAATCCTATCGTGTAAGCGCACGGTCTACTCGATGGGCGGTCTAATGCCCACTGATAATGGCAGTTGTAGATCGCGATCAGTCGAACCGTATGGCGTTCAGACCAGGGCGCTTTGGATCTAGTCTTGGGGCGGTTTTAGGCTCGGGCGGGGTAGTGGCGCTTTGACACACGAGTACTGCCCCGTGCCAAGTGGTGTCACGGGGAATGCCAGGATGTAAGACAATTACATGGAGACGAGCGCGACGGCACCGTATCGATGGATCAAGCGCAAGGCGGTGCGCCAGGTTTGTAAAGTCTATCGATGCATCATAGGTAAGACCATGTGATCGATTCTAGCTCTAGGCTGGGTTGTATTGAATCAACATGGACTGGGCCCATTTCCACACTCGGTGCCGCTGTGTTTAATGGCACCACGAGGTATGCACTGGCAAGGATGTAAGTTAGTAGTAATTACGTGGTGACAACTTGAAGTGAGATGCGTGCGGTCTCCAGATGGATTACGGGCGATGCTCAGAGTTTATGAAGTTTCAGGGTGTCGGCGCATCACGACTACTGTACCTGTGGTTGGTATAGCTTCGGGCTGGGTTGGTGCAACTTGAAATTGACAGGAAGCCTACCAATGCATCATAGGTAAGGGCCGTGAAGTGACTGACCACGTACCAATAGCACCGAGCTGGATTGAATCAAACAAAGATTCAATTTGTTTTTTGGCACTGCTCTGAAGCGCAACCGAACTCGCTGAGCGGGCAGGAATTAGTAGTACAATATTGATCTGTTCCGTCTCGGATCAGAGGGACACAGCCATCGGCCCCAGTCCTCGCTGAGTAAGCAACCAGGCTGTGTCTGTTCGTCTTCCTCGATGCATGCGCCAAACCCGCCCCCTGCCCGACACACACCCCGAATTCACCGTGCTTTGCTGGCCAGGGTTTACAGAGTACCGCGTCGAGCATTGGCGGTTGGCGCGTGATGGGAGTGGACGAGTCGTGTGTGGGTCGTGTGCATGGTACTGGGTAGACGTCGGCGTGGTGGTGTTGGGGATCGCTTGGATACAAGTCGAGGTGTGCCACCGATTTTTTTTTTCTCTTCTCTCCAAGTTAGTGGGAAATTGACTGGTTTCTTCTTGATGGTGTAGGTCCCTGCCTTACGCCGTGTTTTACTTGTTGGGATCGGGATCGTGCTCACCTGTCTTGTCTGGATACGCTTCACCCAAGTTCTCCATGGTACGTCCCACATGTGCTATTCTCCGTTTCCTGACCTGATCCGTCTCCTTATGCCACCCACAGAATCCCTCCTCGTATTCCCCTCCCTCGGTATTCAACTCGAAACCCACCGCGGTCACCCTTTCCTCCCTGCCCTATTTATCACACGTCATTTTATCCCCCTCTCGGCCTTGGAAGACGTCATCATACACGAAGGGTTTCGGAGATGGAACGTCAGGTTTTATCTGGCAGCGTTGAGACGGACAATGGCGTACGAGTCTACCGTTGCCTCCGCGTCAACGACTACATCCACGTCGTCATCGGGGCCTGCCGCTGCCACTCTGGGCACAGGCCCAGGTCGGATGGAGGTTCGCGTCGCGTTCGAGGTATGTCCTTGTTCGGTGACAGTGGGCGAACTTTTGTCTCAATGTGCACACGCGCAGAATATTCTTCCCTACTTTCCGGTTCTGAAAGAAGTCTATCTCGGCGTCCAAGAGACGCTGTTCCCACCACCTGCCCGGTTCGTAGAGACGGGGGATGACGGATAAGCATGGGGGACGAGGAGGATGCATAAAGGACGAGGGAGTCACCGGTGATTTATCAGACACGTGCGCTATACTACTTATCTTCTCTTTTAGCTTAGATCGTCCTGGATAATAAATTTGGCACTCCCCTGGCGCATATATGCAGCATGGGGTGTTTGGTCAGTGACTCTGGAGCGCGGTATTCTTATTAGAATGTGGACGAAGGGTGATCCACAGGGACAACATGGGTCAAACAACGAGAGTGTGGTGCCCTGAAAGAATCAAAGACGAAGCTCTCACATCGCTGAAAGCCCGTTCAGTGGCCCCTTGGCGTCCGCGGTGAGCGCTGTCGCAGACATGGGAGACGGTTCAGGGTCGGCGAAGCAAGTAGAGCGACGAAACTCGTAAGCACTGATCTTGTTTGCCAGTATCCGATAACTCTGTTCAAGTATGGCTGAAGTGATTCATACAACACTCATCATAACCACGATCCATTACTAGTATTACACTATTACATTTCCTTGCTCGACAGGTATCATAATCATACGCATTCACCAAGTCCGGAGGCACTCGGGCCTTACACGCCATGCTGTCCCATGGCTCTTTACACCAATATTTATACATACAGCCATCGACCATGAAACAAAAAATCACCCGATTGGTGTCATGACCTGTATCAAACAGCTTCAAACAGATAAATAACCTCCACCGCGATCAGACCCATGAGAGATTGGGAGTGACTCACTCGTTTCCAACCACCCTTGAACCTTTCCTCTCGACGCTTGACGCGAACGCATTTCGGCCTCTTCCGCCTGTCTCTGAAGTATCATATCGACGGTTGTTCCAGGTGGGTAACCCTTGATGAACATAGAGAAAGCAAAGGCAGTATCGATCGCCTGACACTGTGCTGCCTCCGTGCGCGTCTGATGGATTCCACGATGGTATTCAGGCAGCGAAGGGTCAAAGTCAAGGTCAGCTGGGTCATCCGGTATATCATCGTTCGAAGTATCATTGTCACCCGGTTGAACATCGTCATCGTCTTTGGGGATAGAGGGTGTGTTGGGAACCATGTAATGAGTCTGGTGCTGCCTCTCTAGCATAGTCCGGATGTCCGCGGTGGCCCAACGTTTGATGGCAGCGACCCCATACACGTAATCGAGGAGTATACTCAAAGGTGCGCCTTGGACGGTCCAGTCTACTAGAACATCCCATTGCGGGACGAAGATACGACCAGACCATGGTTGAAAGTGTTGAATTGTTGTGCGCGAAGCGGGTGGTTGGCCAAGCCCCTCCTCCCAATGGATGTCAGCAGGGTCTAGGGCAAAATTGGGAGTCTAGAAAAAGCGGTCACTTCGTATCAGAGGTCAATAACCAAGACGATTCACATACCTTCAAAAATACACTCGCTCCCTCGCCAAATCGAGTATGAAACTGGGTGTTTAGAAACATCCCGTTCTCAGGGGAATCGATAGTGAGGTCACTGTCAAGGTCAACTTGCTGATCCTCATACAAACTCCTACGATCCGAAATGATGAGGCGGATGTACTAGGAGAAAAAAAATGTGAGAAGCCAGGTATATATTTGCAACGAAATTGAGAACAATACCTGATTGCCCTTGGCATGTGGGATGATGTGGGCAGCGTGGCAGAACTTGGGATCCTCACCCGTGATCACACAACGATTGCCATCCCGCTGAGCAACATCCTCGCGAAAATTGTGGCGACGTGGAGTAGACATTGTAGATGCAGTGATGTGGTCGGCTAACCCCTTGGGATCGACGAGATGATAGAGTGCTGTTTGAGTGCACCTACATTGTCAGTAAAGGATGGCTGGAGACACGAGGGATTACCGTGATGGAAGAAATAGTAATGTGCGGCGAGGTCGGTGACCGAGACCGCGTCGTAATCGACGATGTTGCCATCAGGAGCGTCAAGTAGGTCACCTTTGGCACCGAGAACAGTAAATGCAACGAAACGAAGCCACTTGAGAGGCCGAAGTGTGAACCTCTGAATATCCTCCAGCGGGATTTCTAGTGCACAGATCCATTCATCTTCTCTGCGGACATGGATGCTGACCATGATGGTGGGAAGAATGGCGTCGGAGGGTAGGTACTCTCTTGCGCTTGATTAAATTTTGGTTGGAGTGCCCAAATCTTTCAGGTGCCGGAAACGCTGTCAGCGCCAAACCCTCAAAGAATACCATGTCGAGCATTGGCGGGTGTGCATGATGGGTAGACGTCGGCGTGGTGGTGTTGGGGATCACTTGGATACAGGTCGAGGTGTGCCACCGATTTTTTTCTCTTCTCTCCAAGTTAGTGGGAAATCGATTGGTTTCTTCTTTGGTGGTGTAGGTCCCCACCTCACGCCGTGTTTTACTTGCTGGGATCGGGATCGTGTTCATATGTCTCGTCTGGATACGCTTCACCCAAGCTCTCCATGGTACGCCCCACATGTGGTATTCTCCGTTCTCTGACCCGATTCGTCTCCTTGTGCCACCCACAGAATCCCTCCTCGTCTTTCCCATCCTCGGTATTCAACTCGAAACCCACCGCGGTCACCCTTTCCTCCCTACCCTATTCGTCACGCGTCATTTTATCCCCCTTTCGACCTTGGAAGACTACACGAAGGGTTTCGGAGATGGAACGTCAGGTTTTATTTGGCAGCAATGGCGTACGAGTCTACCGTTGCCTCCGCGTCAACGACTACATCCACGTCGTCGTTGGGGGCTGCCGCTGCCACCCTGGGAAAGAAGTCTATCTCGGCATCCAAGAGAGGCTGTTCCCACCACCTGCCCGGATCGTAGAGACGGGGGATGACGGATGAGCATGGAGGATGAGGAGGATGGATAAATGACGAGGGAGTCACCGGTGATATATCAGACACGTGCGCTACATACCACTTATCCCCCCTTTTTTGTTTCTTAGCTTAGATCGTCCTGGATAATAAACTTGGCACTCCCCTGGCGCATATATGCAGCATGGTGTGTTTGGTCAGTTTCTCTTACATGTCCACTTTGCCAGTTTGGAGAACGGTATTCTTATTATAATGTGGACGAAGGGTTATCCACGGAGACAGCATGGGTCAAACAACGAGACTAGGGTGCCCTGCGAAGCTCCCACATCGCTGAAAGCCCGTAGCCACGCCAAGTGACTCCTTGGCGTCCGCGGTGAGCGCTTTCGCAGACATATGCGAGGCTAGCAGACGGTTCAGGGTCAGCGAAGCGGATAGAGCCCGTAAGCATTGGTCTTGTTTGCCAGCATCGACATTAATCCACGTGTCGCACTTGTGCGCCAACTCCAGGGGTTGGAGTGGACGTCTAGGCGTGGTCTTGTTTTTTCTTGATCACTTCGGACCTCACTTTGGACCGGTGACTCTAAAGGAGAATGGGAGACTCTGTGATTCTGACGACCTATTAATAAAATACTTTCTAGGTGGGAAATCGGATGGTGGCCCTGACTGTGGCTGCTCAAGTGCTTATCGATAGGCGCGTGCCTCTTGCTTCCCCGCATTTACCACCATCCACCACCCTCGACTCTCGGTTGTGTTTCTTCACGACCACCCTCTCCGAATGCCTACAGAAGACACAGAGGACCTCAAGAACCTCCGGGAGCAGTTTGTACGCTTCAGAATCCTCATCGGCGGACGCGCAAACGCTGGAAAGACGACCATTCTCCGGGGAATCTGCAACTCTACGGAAAACCCAGAGATTTATGATGGTGGTGGGAACAAGGTATGGATCTTCGTTTGTCATGTCACCGTATCGTAGGCCAAGGTATGCGACCAGGTCCATCCATCGATAGTCAAGGGATCCAGGGGGGTAAGGATCGTCTCTCGTTGTGTCGCATCGCTCAAGAGGATGTACTCCATACCAGCGCGGAATACACGATGTGGAGAACGAACTGATATTCCGGAGCAACAACAAGCTCGTCTTTCACGATTCTCAAGGCTTCGAAGCCGGTCGCGTAGACGAGTTCTCACGGATGCAGAAATTTATCAAGGATCGCACAATGATCACCATTCTCAAGAAGCGCCTTCACGCGATATGGTAAGTCAGTCGTAGTGGTATTGGGACATCTTGACCACATGTCGACAGGTATTGCATTCCAATGGACGAACTCGAGCGAGCGATCCAATGCTCTGAAGAAAAGTTTTTTAATGAATGTGATCCTGGGAATGGTGAACTCTTTGCTAGTGCTGTCTGTTCGAGCTGATGCGGGCCATTTCCCAGTCCCTGTGGTGGTGGTATTCACGAAATGTGATGCACTTCTGCCGCAAGCGATGGCAAGATTAGCACCCGCTGAACAACGACTGCCTCTACCAGAACGGGTGGCAAAGGCCAAGCCACTCGTTGAGGGCATATTCAACGAAACTAACATATGGGGTCGTCTTACCCGAATGAGATATGCTCCAAAATTCTGTGTCCAGATGGAAAGTGAGTATTGTCTCTGCTCTTGTGCGAATACTCGACCCCACCTCATCCTGTATAGGCATGGACAAGTCTAGCGACTCAGAGGGATGTAGCAAACTCTTGGATGCCACTACAGCTGCCCTGAATGAACCAGTTTTGAGGATGCTGCTGATCTCAGCTCAGGAGGTAAACATTGCACTCTGCGTAAGATATGCAGTTCAACAGTGGGTTTATACCTCAAGCCTTGATTTCCTGAATACCATTTTTTCATTGTAGCCTGATATCTAACATGGATAAGGTGTTCAGCCCATTGCTTCCAATAGCCAGGACAAGTCAGCTATCACTTCAAAAGCTTCCATTGTGGTTCCCTCATTTTCAGGTAAGACACATTTTCATTTGATATGTGCTGTTATCATGTTGATGGATTTCATCTTCACTCTCATCCTACATTGGAAACCATAGGAGGTGAGTTGTACATTGTGGCATGCCAATAGAACTATTATATTGATGGATTATCTTTCACCTTTACTGGGAATCATAGGAGGTGAGTCATGTGTTGTGCTAGTTGGTGGGATGATCACCATGTTGATAATTTCATATCCATTCACTGTCCTGCTTTGGAACTTATAGATTGTGAGTTGTGCTGTAGAATGTTGGGGGGCTGATATCCTGATGTTTCATCTCCACTATTTGTCGAACACTGAAAATTATAGCCAGTGAGTCATGTATTATGTTATTGGTGGATGGTCATTCCAATAATTTTCTCCTCACTCTTCTGCATTGGAAATACAGTGGGTGAGTTGTATCCTGTGGTATATTGGTAGAATGATCTTATTAACTTTGTCTTATACTTGTACTGTATTGGAATATTAGCTGGTGAGTTGTATTCTGGTACAGTAGTTCATGCTGACAGTTTCATCTTCACTCTTTCATCCTACATTATATCAGTCAGTGAGTTCTACATTGTGGTGTGTCAGAATGACCTTACTGATAACTATAGCTTGTAAGTTGTGTATTGTGGGATGTTGGTAGAGTGATCATGCTGATTTCTGGAAACCATAGTGGGTGAGTTTTATGTCATGCCTTCCTAGTGAAATAAGTGCACAAATAATCTCCTCTACACTGGGAATTCTAGAAGGTGAGTTGTACATTATGAGATGTTGGTGGAATGGTTATGCTGATGTATGCATTTATCCTGCATTGGAATCATAGGAGGCAAGTTATAAATTCTGGGATTTTTGCTGGATGATGATACTAATGACTTGGTTTTCTATATTCTTCAATTTCATAGCTGGTGTGTCTTGTAATTCTTTGACTCCTTTGTTATAACATCTTCAATAGGATGTGAGTTTATGACAAAGCTTATCCACTGATCTCTTATATTGTTTTCAGATGGTGAGATTCTCAATTATCATAAGGGAAGTCTTTGTATTTATAAAACATTAGAATGTTGGTATACATCTTCAACAAACCATTTGATCACTTACCCATTTTGTGGTCATGTAACACATAGCTACTCACCAAAAATCAAGTATGTGTTTCTTTTTCAACCTTATACCCTGTATTAACATATTGGATACAGGCTACCTATACTTCTAGTGAACATCAGGCTCTAACACCAAACAATTTGGTACTGGTTGATGTCCTTTACATATATCTGAGGCTAAATTCAAACATAGATTCCTATTGCAACACCAAAACAGATCCTTCATGCTGGTGTTGGTATGTTTTAAACACTCAGTGTTCATTGCACATACTACTCCTTTCATACAATGCAGCTATCATCCTGATATCAGAGCATTCCTTCTTTCTTTGTCAACAAAACAATCCCCAACCATTCTCTGCTGCAATCCAGAAGTACAAGGCATTGGGTTTAAATGGTAGGGTCAAAAGGGTATTGGAGGAGGAAGTCTTCAAGCCATATGGCAAAGCAACTCCTGACCAAAAAGTGCACATGATTACCAAGGTTATTCTCCATAATTGCATGTATGTGACATATTCTATAGTATTCCATGTGTTAACAGTTTATCCAGAGGTTCCACCAACTCAAAAGAGACAGTTCCACTTGAGAGTAAAAGTTTTAGTGGTGGAAATTCAAGAGGAGTAGGTACTAGTAGAACCACATAAAGAGGAGCATTTTTTTTTTCAACTTTGATGGAATTGTATGATAAAGTGTATTCTACATCACATCTTTTAATTTCTTACTGGACAGTGAATTGGAGAGCAAAATTGCAATGCATTTGTACTCCATACTAGATAGTGATATGCATGTAGCCAGCTTGGTCTTATTGAAAATATGGTTTCAAATTGAAGAGGAAAGGTGTGCTTGCACAACTCCTAGAAGCCTAACATAAATGATTCAAGGGGGAGGATGTGGTGATAACAGGAGAAGAAATGGAGATAATGAAATACTTATATTGGAATGTGGACCTAGTCTAATGCCTTCAGAGTGAATTTCCATGCCAGCTCCAGAAGCTCTGAATGGTTGATAATACTGGAGTAAAATAGCAACTGACCAAGTGGAATTATTAGGAGTGACCAGAGATGGTCAGAGTTGTGGAGATTCAATAATTTCATCTACCCAATCAAGTCATGGGTGTGATCCATGATTGTGCTCAATTCTGTGACACTGAACATACTTCCTCATTTTCTGATTCTCAGAGAACTCTCACTCACTATGCAGAAGTCACAGTTCCATCTGCCCACCTGAGTCATAGAGATGCAGGGATGAGAGTGTACAAGTGATATATCCATGCACTATGTGTACCTCTTGCATTATCTCCCCAATTGCCATGAATCAATGATGAATACATGAATACAATTTAAAGATATTATAATTATGGATTCACTGAGTCAAGAAGCTCTTGAGCATTACATACCACACTGCCCCATGATTTTTTACTCCAACTCTTGTAAGGATCGCACCGTGTGCAGCCACTGCCAATTGAAGTCTGTTATGTTTGGCCATTGTGCCATCCCCATCCCCATCCCCCATTCCTCTCTCACCTGTCACATTCTAGAACCTTTCCCTTGATTCAGTCACAACAAGTGTCATTAATGACACACTTTTCTTTGTTTCCTTGTTCTACATTACATGACATCATTAGTACTTACATTGAGCCCCTTAGATACTACTCTGTATATAAGGTCATCCATCGAGTGGAAGAACAGAAGAAATACAATTCCCCCATTTTCTCTATCCATCTGAGACCAAGAACGATTGATAAGAACAAATGACAACAACAATGACTATCTCTCCTCACTTACCTTATCCTCTACTCTTACCTATCATGGCTTGACACTGTCCCCTTCAAACTCGCACACACATTCCTGCCTCACACACAGCAAGCTCCCCACACTCTTCACTCCAATATTTGGACTGGAACAACAATCAACTAAGAAACAAAAATTTACCATAAATAATATCATGACCTGCTTCAAGCAGATCAATAACCCCCACCACAATCAGACCCACGAGAGATTGGCACTGACTCACTTGTTTCCAACCACCCTTGAACCTTCTCTCTCGACACTTGACACAAATGCATTTCAGCTTCTTCCTCCTGCCTCTGAAGCATCATATCAATGGTTGTTCCAGGTGGGTAACCCTTGATAACCATAGAGAAAGCAAAGGCAGTGTCAATTGCCTGACATTGTGCTGCCTCTGTGCTTGTCTGATGGATTCCATGATGGTATTCAGCCCATGAAGGGCAATCAGGGTCAGCTGGATTATCCAGTCCACCATTGTCATCAGCTTTGTGGGTAGAGGGGGTGTTAGCAATCATGTAATGAGCTTCATAGTGCTTCTCTAGTAAATTCCGGATGTCTGCAGTGGCCCAGTGCTTGATGACAGCAGCCCCATACATGTAATCGAGGAGCATGCTCGAAGGTGCACCTTGAACAGTCCAGTCGACTAGAACATCCCATTGTGGAACAAAGGCACGGCCAGACCATGGTTGAAAGTGTTGGATTGTTGTGCGCGAAGCGGGTGGTTGGCCAAGCTCCACCCTTTGGATGTCAGTGGGGTCTAGGGCAAAGTTGGGAGTCTAGAAAAAGTAGTCACTTTGTGTCGGAAGTCAATAACCAAGACAATTCACATACCTTCAAAAATACACTCGCTCCCTTGCCAAATCGAGTATGAAGTTGGGTGTTCAGAAACATCCCGTTCTCAGGAGCATCGATAGTGAGGTCACTTGGAAAGTCGACTTGCTGATCCTCGTACAAACTCCTACGATCTGAAATGACGAGGCGAATGTACTAGAAAAAAAAATGAGAGCCAAGTATACATCCACAACGAAATTGAGAACAATACCTGATTGCCCTTGGCATGTGGGATGATGTGGGCAGCATGGCAGAAGTCGGGATCCTCTCTCGTGATCACACAACGATTGCCATCACGCTGAGCAACGCCCTCGCGAAAATCGTGGCGACGTGGAGTAGACATTGTAGATGCAGTGATCTGGTCAGCTAGCCCCTTGGGATCGACGAGATGATAGCGTCCTATTCAAGTAGAACTACAATGTCAGTAAAGGATGGTTGGAGACCCATGAGGGACTACCGTGATGGAAGAAATAATAATGTTTGGCGAGGTCGGTGACCGAGACAGTGTCGTAATCGACGATGTTGCCATCAGGAGCGTCAAGGAGGTCACCTTTGGCACCGAGAACAGTAAATGAAACAAAGCGAAGCCACTTGAGAGGCCGAAGAGTGAACCTCTGAATATCCTCCAGCGGGATTTCTAATCCACGGATCCATTCATCGCTATTTTCTCTGCGGACATGGATGCTGATCATGATGACGAGTGGCGTCGGAGTGTGAAAACACAGCGTCATTCGACTCAAGTACCATCCCCGAGACGCATTTGACGATGGCGATATACATTGTGCTTTTCCCTTTTTATTTGCGTGACATGCCCAAACGACCTGTGAATGCATATCATTTACGGTCGACGATATCCTCTACTCTACCTCGACAGCAGGCCCCTCCCACCTCTAGTTACATTTATTTAGAAGAACTGTGTGTACGTGTGTCCGAGAGAGCAGCACGACACGCGAGACAAAAACTCGGCCACGTCCACACGGCGCGCGGACCCCTAGTTTTGGACGAACCCTTTGCCTGCATAGCCTTGGGACGAGATACCTGCACGCACGACACACATGAATAATGAGACGACGTGGGATGACGCGACGACGAAAACGTACCCGTGATAGGATCCAGCTTTTGCTCGCGCGCACGTTCGTTGGATGCTTCTTGCCATTCTCGCGTGAGCGTCTTGGGTGGTGGTGGTGCTAGTACGCGAAACGTCAGTCACCACGGGCAAACGCAAAACGTCCGGCGAGACGCACCCCGTAGACGAACGGCCCAGGAAAGTAACCCGGCAACGCCGACGAGACTCAATGTGAAGAGGAATACTTTGAGACCTTGACCGGGTGGACTGACGGGGGTCCGGGGACCATGTGGACCGAATGCGACATAGTAGGCTGTATGCGCGTATACGAGTGAGGTCACAAGGTCATTGGGTCAAAACGCGCACACCCAGGAATAACCATGCAATGGAAAGATCATATGAGAATCAGTTCCACCATCGTCCAAAATAGACACCACAAGCAAAAAAAGAGAGGGCCCAAACCGGAGCACCCGAAAGGAAAAAAAAAAGGAAACATCGACACACACCAGCCTTTTTCTCATCCACCGACAACGACTTCCAATCCTTTTTCTGAATCTCCTCGAGTTGTCTCTGAACCGTCGCTTGGTCGGTCTTGGTCAGGTTTTCCCATTGTGCCTCGACGTTGCTCAGTGGAACGACCATCCCCGCGCCACTGGTCGTCGTGGACGTGGACGCAGACGCAGAGGGCGCGGCCGTGGTAAGACGACGCAGAGCGAGACGGTGAGTAGGACGCGCTAGACGGAGAGCTTGCATGGTCGATCGGAACCCGCTCAGAAGCGTTGTTTTGGATTGGAGCGGAAACGAGCGGACTTGGGAGAAAAAAGGACCTCAAATCGTGCGAAAAACATGGGATCGGACCGAACCGGGTCGATGGGATTGTACTCATAACAACACAAAGTTACCGAGATAACATGGCCAGACATCAAGAAGAATGACATGGGACATGGAACACATGAGGCGCTCAAAAAAAGAGACATATTCAACAGCTAACAATACAAGGGGGGGAGGGGATATCGCGCCAGATTCGCACCACCCTACCTCAAACGCCGTCTGCAGCAATGCCAGGGCAATCGCGGGAAATGTGTCTGACAGTTCCGTGAGCAAAAGAACATGGCGTGACTAGACGGACGAAACGTACCCCTCTGAGCCACACGTGTAGCAAGCGCGCCTCTGTGGCTGAGGGCAATCCCGACTGATATGTCCCTGCGAGAAACCTATCAATACAAGCCACTCGACCAAGATCACGCCACCTACGATTCCGGAACAGTTGTAGCACTTGGACCCCTGAACGCAGTCGCGCGACAAGTGGCCTACGCCGCCACACGTGTAGCTGAAACGAAAAGAGGGTCAACGATGCAATCAAATCAAGCTTCAAAGAGGGACGTACCACGTCTTGTTTCCACCACCAAAAGCACCGTAACTTCCGCCGCCGCCGCCATACCCACCCGCATTAGCAGCGCCTTCGGGACACGCACGAGCAATGTGCCCTATTTTACCACAGCGGTAACATTCCTGGCCGGAACTACCACCCGAAACGTTCCAGCCGCCGCCGCCGCCACCGCCAGAGCTCTGCGGGCAGTCACGCGACTACATGAGACAACGCTGTCAGTACCGCGCATACATGAGAGAGGCACAATGAAACGACGTACGATGTGACCTTCCTGACCACACTTGTAGCAAGCCTTGGCCTTGGCTTCCATCTGGCAATCACGCGACACGTGGCCCTCCATCCCACCTACACGACAACCAACAACGGATCAACACCGGTCCCACATAGTCACTTGGACGAAATGCTCACAATTGTAGCTGAGAACACCAAGCGGCACGACGCGACACCCAGACGGTCATGAGCAACAACCTTCCATCAAAGACCAAACATTACCATGTAGGCGTGCCAGCTTTGGGGCAGTTGGCAGCTTGATGGCCGACTGGAGTGCATGAATGCGCAAGCAAGTAAACGGATTAGGGATCAATGTCATTCATTGGGTTCGCGAGTTGGTTTTTTTTCGACGATCACATTGGTCATCGGTACGATATGGAAAGCGGGAAAAAAAAGAACACAGCGGTCCACGTCAGCACCGCTCAACACACAGAGAAAGAAGAGAGTGTAGATAAAATGGAGGGTGGGGTGGGCGAGATCGCTAGGTAGATGACAACAAAGGTCACGGGAGACAAGGCAAGACAAACAACACGAAAACGCCACGCACAGCCTCCACAATTGAAACATCCACGGGCGCCCGACATTATGTCTTGTTCAGAATAGAGAACCTGTAAAATGGGTGTTAGGGGTGGACGACGACCTCATCCACGCAAAGAACCGGCTGATGTTGGACGTCGACAGCGACCAAACGTACGTTGTTTTCTGAGAGAGGACCAAGTTGTAACCGACCTCGAACAGAAAGAGGAGTAAGGAAGCGAAAAGAAAAGAGAAAGACAAAATCACACGGTGCATTGTGCACGTGGCGAGCACGTGAGTAACTACAATCCCTTCTCCGACCCTGACTTGCCCTTTTCCTTTTCCTCCTCGCTCTTCTTCCCCTCCACCGGCTTCTTCTCCTTCTCTTTTTCATCTGCGCCCTCTTCCAACTCAGCACGCCCAATCGTTGCCTTGTTATCCACCAACGCGTGCAGCGCAATCACCGCCCTCAACAGCGTGCTCAAGTACACCACCAACAACTGATCGTTGGTACTCGACGTAAAACTCTGCGTCACCATCGAACCGCTCAGATCCGGAAGAAGATTAAGCGCATCCTGTAAATGATATATAATCTGGTGATTCACGGGCAACGTGCCGGCGACCACGTCCAAGAGATAGTTGTGTACGTCACGTAGCCGAGATTGCAGTCCTTGCAACGACGCCAGCTGCTCGCTCACACGGGTCGCGAGCGTCGTCGTCGTCGAGTCTTTGATATCCCTCAAGAGATGTTCGACGCCTATTTCTTCGGCTTCTTCGGCTTCGATCGCGGAAGGAACGTGAAGGAATGTTTTGCGTATCTCTGTGCCATCCTAAGAGCTTGGGATGAGGCAACAATGGCGGGGTGTCAGGAGGACGGGCGTACATCTTTGATTTCTTCGACGGCGTAGTAGGCGTCTGTAGGGATCCCAACGGTATCGGGTCGTACGTCGACGATGACCATGACTGGTTTAGCGATATACCGCTTGAACAAGTCATTGACTTCTTGATCCGATGCTCTCAGTTTGGGACCCGTGTGATACCATCCAATCATCCGTTCTCGTGCTGACCCGGGTGTTGAATCGATGCACCCAGTATATGGTCAGGACGAGAGACGTACCGTTGACCTTTTTAAACATGTCATACATGCCCTCGATGTAATTATGATCGAGGAACCACGTCTTGCTATCCTTTTCGTCCTCTTCAAACGGAATCCCAAACGAGTTGGCCACGTTGACGGTCTTGCCATTGTCCTGCCCGAGTAGGACGCCGACGACCCGTTTCGTCGAGTTGCGGGAGATGGATCGGGCGTGGTGGTCTGTGACGGATAAGAGGACGAGCGGGTGGACGACTGTGCAAGATGGATCAGACATTGGTGACGAAAGCTGGCTCTACTCACTGACGGTGGTGCTCGCGAGAGCTGTGAGCTGTGGCGAGGGTCAGCGATGGGATATAGAACGAGGATGTGCGTACCTGCTCGGGCGTAGATGCAACCATGGTAATTGCGAGGGTTCTCGAGTACCCTCTCAAACGTACGCGTCCACAGGCGGACGCGCGTTGTGTTGACGCTTGTTTTGGCTTGACCTCGAGGGTACCATGAACTACGTAAATGTGGATATCCAGCAATCAATAAAAAAGACATGGACGTATCCCCTAGTTCTTGAGGTATTCCTGAATGCTAGCTACAATTATACGATGGTTATCCTCCTGACTCAACCCGTGAACCACGATTACGCCCACGATACCCTCCACGTTCTTTACCCGCACCGGAAACCCGCCCCCATAACACACATACATACTCGGATCCACCGCGTCGTAACAGATCTTGAAGTGGTCTTGAATGGTGCGATTATATGGACGCGACAGCTCGAGCTGCATAGACAGACGCATTGTCGAAATGCCCCATTGAAGCACCGTCGCCTCCTTGCGCTTCACCCACTGCATGCTGTCGGGAAACATCCCCGAGCGAAAAGTCGCGAAGAAAAGGAGCTGCGACGAGTTGGCGTGTGTGATGGATATGACCACGGGGCTCGTGTGGTCGCGCCGGCAACGTGTGCGGATGCTCGTTCCCAACGTAAAAGCGACATCGCTGTCGAACGTCAGGAGTACACACGACTCTTCCTGGGCTTTGACGGATTCTAACTGCGTTGGTGGACGCGTCAGCTTTGATAGCTACGTGTGCGATGCGGGGACATACGGTGAGCGATGCCATTGACGAGTGACTTGTGGAATGCGCTGTGTGAATAGGCGGAGTAACGAAGGAATTTTGATGATGAAGGGCGGTGGTGTTCTTGGATTTATATCCATCGGCAGGATCTCCGGTATTCATCCGTTTAAATTCCATGGCATTTACATCTTCATTGGTTCAGCCAAAGGATAGCGGGCGTCTGGAGGACGGAGGGCATGCGGGTCAACGTCTAACGGAAAGTCGGACTACCGCGTTCAACGGACCTCCGTATCTAGGGCTTCTCCACAGACGGACCAGGGAAGTGACGTTCCCCCTTCCTTCGGGCATAGATCTGCAAAACTCTTTTCGCCAGGCAACCCGGGGAGACCGTCGATTGCACCACGAACGGGAGTAAAGAAGGGAGAGGAAGACGGACGGATGTCAGGACATCAATGTCACTCTCTTCCCATCTAGGCTCATCCTGAACCCCAACCTCGACTCGTACAGCCCGTCAAGTAGGACGTCTATGCCTGCCGAGGTTTCTTCAGCGCCCTCATCGTCCTCGTTTAGTGCGCCACCGCCAGGAAGCCAACGACCTTGGAGAATATATGCTACGTCCGAATCTGCAATGCGACGAAAAGCCCAGTCCCGGTGATGTTAGACGATTGATCCGGGGGAAGCGAGGGGATGTTGTACCTCGGTCGTTGCACAGCGGCGATCGTCGCCATCCACGTTTAGTAAACGGAGCTCCCCCGTCTACTCCCTGACGGCGGTGTTCGCGAGGGGTGTTAACCATGGCGAGTGTTTGACGAACGGTACTTGTCAAGGTCCATGTGTTGACACTTGTTTTGACTTGACCCTGCAATCTGCATACGCCCATGTAACGCTCTTGTGCTTCACTCGGTGCATAACTATATCGATAACGCATTGGTTCATTTCACTTGCTCAGTCTGCACTCGATTCGACCGCAGTAGCCTCAGGGCATGGCATACTTGCAAAAATATGCGGTTGCAAGCCGGTTAACATGAGGCGCTAAACGTAAGTGTATTTTAAGGGTATGTATTAGCATCTCACCACGTTCCGTCCTGCAATTGAAAATTACAGTGCAAAAGACGTCTTGCTCGTGGCCGGAGAACATACTAAGTTTACACAATTTCACAGACTCTTCAAGACCGTTGTGTGACGAGAAGTCATTGACGGAGTTACGCAAGGCGACCAATATCTCGTGGGTCTCGACCTAGCCTTCAGGGAACGAACCCCCTTGTTCTTTCTCTGCCATCAAGAGTTGAGCTTCAGCCCGAGCCAAGACCCGTTGACAATGAAGAGCAACCACGCAGACGCAACTGATAGGTATGTATAAGTTGTTTAGTGACCCGGCCTTGGTTGGTCTGATAGCCTGTTTACTTTTGATCTAGTCCACAGGCCCTGTCCAGAGATCTTGCTGCCAGCGATAGAGTGGCCCCCTTCTGGAGTCAGTATGTGGAAGAGGCAGAGAAATATGATGAAGCATTTCTCGAGAAAGACAGGATCAGAATGGACGGTGTCTTGGTCTTTGTGAGTCTTTGTATCTCCAACTTGGACCATGTGACTCATCCACAGCGCGCTGTAGGCCGGTCTATTCTCTGCAGTGACAGCCTCTTTTCTGATATCACTGCGGGGCACTCTACAGCCCAACCCTAGCGATACCACAAATGCGCTTCTGATGATGGTAGTTCATTCCCTCGATAACTCCACGTTTTCCGGTCAAACTCTTGAGATCCCGACGTGGAACGGTCCTACGAACAGCAACCTTTTGGCTCAAGCACTGGGTTACGCGGCTCTGTCAGCCAACTTACTAGCCTCCTTTGGAGCCGTCTTAGGAAAGCGGTGGCTGTGCGACTACGCCGCCTCCAAAGTTGGTTCATTGCAGGAACGTGGTTCCAGACGACAACAAAAGCTAGACGCACTCGAGGAATGGCAATTTGAGGCTTTCATGGCAGCACTACCAGGCCTTATCCAGTTGGCGCTCTTACTATTTGGTGTCGCGGTGTCCATCTCTTTGTGGGAGATAAATGAGACACTGGGATATGTCGTCATGTCCATGACGGGTTTAGGTGTATCGTTTTACCTCTTCGTCACTGTTGCATCACTCCTTCACCCCACATGTCCATTCCACACGCCGCTCTCTTCCACCATCCAAGAAATTACAGGGATTGTCACAAAGTCGGTCGAAGAACTTGCCGATTATTGCGCATGGCGTTCTGTTAGTATCCCTCAATGGCAACCGGAACCCGTGACCGGTCAAGCAAACGGGAGGTTGACGCACTTGGCCGTACTGCTCTCCCTGCTGATCGCCGTGTGCATTATACCAATCGTGATGTTGGTCTTATCCTGCTCTGTTTGTGTACTCGTCATCCGCATTTGCAATCGTCGAGACTTTCGAACCTGCCTGAACCTTTACCGCCTCCGTTATCCCAGAATCTTGAAAGAAAATTTTCACAGCTCCGCATGTATCATGCGCGACTCTGCTCGTCGAGCTCGGGATTTCATACATCGGACTCGTCGCGGCCCTATTCCAGACCTGGATCATGTCACCCCTCGTGCTGTTGCCTGGCTCCTTAGAACTTCAACTCATCCGGAGAAGCTCATAGCAGCGCTGGAGCTAGTACCTGATATAGCGTCCTCCGAAGACTTCAATCCATCCCCCCTCGGCGAGGGTGCGCACAACCTCTTTGCCCGATCTATTCCGGAAATACATACTCTGGGGGATCGTGCTTTGCCGCTGGGAAAAGCGCTCGTCGTTTTACTATGCCAGGTGCCTCTATCCACCCACTCCTACAGATATATCCCGGCGGAAACCTTGAAGAAGCTTGACGACATCATACAGCAGCCAAAGACCCATTGGGGTTTTGATGTCGTTTTTACCCTCACTATCGTCAAGAAGCTCCTTCGCGTTAAACTCGGTTTAGAGGTGCATGAATCCGAGCTTTTTCCAACTAGGGATGTTTCGCAGTCTTTGTTGGTCTGGCTCCTTGGGTTGTTGCAGACCATGCTCATGTTGGACCCCTTGCATGCGAAGAGGTTCTTCCCCGAAGCATCCCAATTATATCTGAATCTGGACTTGAAGAGAGCAAACCTGAGTCCAGAGGAACAAGTTCAGTACTGTAGGACATTCGAAATCTTCTTCAACTGTGCGTTCGGTTTCAATGTTGAGGGAATAGACGTGTAAGTAGTGCACCGTCGTAAGTGGGCTGTCCTTCGCTAACCTTTTCCTTCATTGTTATCGAACAGTTCTGAAGGCCCCTCAGCAATCAATACAGAGTGAGCAGCGTTCCAGCAATGCACTTTTTCCTTGTTTAAAATATATCGTAGGGCTGAATGCTTGGAAAGAATCCTTGCAAAGTTGGAAACAGTCAACCATCACCGACTCTTGGATGTCCAGGAACACCTCATCGTAACATTGACCGTCCTCTCCAAGCTTGCATCTACTCCGAGACTTCGAGATGTTATCAGAAATGTTACCATTAGTCCCTGGATGCTTGGAGCTTTCAAAGAAGCCGTAGGCAACGCAAGCGAGAGTAAGGGAAGTACATGGGTCTTTGTGAACAGCCTGGTCCAGCTGGCGGCGGACGTGGATGCATTTAATCCGACTCGGAGTGGGAGTACCTTCGTTAGCAGACTCTTTGCTATGTTCGGCCATGGAAAAACGAGGCTGAGCCCGCCACGCATGGACTCCAAGAGTCTCCTCTCGTATCTGCTCAACAAAGCGGTGCCTGCAACGTCGGAACAGGTTGTATACGCCTTGCAAATCATGCATGCAAATAGGGACGAGCACCTCGTGCTTACTTCTAACCCCCATCTCGTCGATGAGATCTTGGCTGTCACAGAACCCAGCGAGGTGGATTCCATTCGCGACGTTGGCTTCAAAGTTCTCGTCGCTACTTGCCGATCATTACTCCGCGCCCGCGATGCAAAGAGCCTCTCGGCGCTTGCTGCTAACTGCGACCTCGCTCACTTCCTCCATCGTGGCATCCTTCACCAAGACCCGCCAACTATGCTGAAGGATCTACTTCGAGTCAACGACAAGTATTTCAATGAAATACTGCTCACGATCCTTGCACCTGCGCTGGGTGACCCTTTCGATGCACTGTTGACCAAGCTCCACGATGAACCAAACGAGATTCCAGAACATGACCTTCGCGAACTGGAGATTGCATTGGTGCTCTCTGGCGATGAGGGTAGACAAGAATTCCTTTTCAAACATTTGGACGACCACATCGCCAGGGTGCCACTCTCAGGTTCCCAATGCACCATGGCACTGCCGCTGACGACCATCGTCGGTTGGCTCCTCCGACGAAACGGCCCTCTATGTTCCTCTGAAAAGAGTGATTGGCGGCCGTTGGTACGACCCAACTTTGAGTCGTTGCTGTTTCCTGCTTGGGGCGACCCGGATGCCCTGGGGGATAACCCACAGACGCTGCGGCTGCTCCTCAATGGCACGGAGAAATGGCTATCGACGTACGGTTACCCTGGGATGGGGACGTCGACGCAGTCGCCACCAGACGCGACCCTTGCACGTGTGCAGCGTGTCGTGGTTCAGCTGAGCAGCGGACATTGTGAGCTGGCCGCGGATCTTAAGAGGAGGCTGCACAAGCTCTCGAGCGAGATCAACTTGAATCGACAGGGTAAGAACTAGGAGGGAAGTGGGTCGAATGCAGTCACAGTCGGGGGGGTCAGAGCAATTCAGGCAAGGTGTCTTTGACTTGACTGTTTTCACGCAAAGACGCTGGTCCGCATGCATGTGCTAGTGACAATATATACTACTGATGGTGACTTGGAGCCATCACGCTCATTGTAAAACATTCAACTTACATCGATCTTGCTTGAGTTAGACAGTCCTTACGGGTAATGTTGACATTTGTTTTGGCTTGACACGCTCAGCACTCTTTCACTTTCACTAGTGACTTATCGTCATCACTGGCATCCACGATCACCTCCGCGTTCGCTGAACCTGCATTCGGTTCGACAGCTGTTCTACCTTGTTTCTGTTGCCCATATTACACAGGCACCTACTGCCTGCTAGTAAATCCAAGGTGAGGACAGTCCCGGATCCGAGTCGGACCATTCAGGAAGTTGCCAGGAAGCCTGATGCCGTTACATACAATGCGTTGCGGTGTCTTTGCCGCAATCTGGTTTCGTGGCTTGGCGCGCAAAATAGTACCAAATCGCACACCGGTTATGTAAAACGAGGCGCTAACTGTAAGTGCAATTCGCATCCGCGTATTGCCCAGCTTCAGGCACTCACCCCCTTTGCGCTATTCTGTCCTACAACGAAAATTGAGCTTTAGCTCGAGTTGAGGCAGAGGTGTCAATGGTCACTCTGATAAGTTGCGCAGACTGTACGTATCTGACATTGCAGGCAAAGAGACCATTCTCGTAACCAGCAAAGACTTGTGCATCAAGTTTAATACAACACCTCGCTAACGCAGTTAGGCAGGCGCCTCCCAAAGTTTCCCCAAGTAAGGATTCGGGCGTGCCGCCCTAACTTCAGAGAACGAACCCAAGGCTTTGGCCCGTTTTCTTCTTTCCATCCCACCACTGAAAACCGAGATTCAGCTCAAGTCGGGCCCTGTGGACGATGGAGAAAATACCTGCAGACACCACCGATAGGTATGTGCCACCGACTGATGCTCTCGTTGATCCGTCAGCCTATTCACTTTTTATTCAGCTCGCAGTCCCCACCCAAGGAACCTGCTCCCCCCGATAGAGTTGCTCCTTTCTGGAATCAGTATGTGGAGGAAGCGGAAAAATACGATGATGCATTTCTCGAGAGAAACAAGATTAGAGTGGATGGCGTCCTGATCTTTGTGAATGTTTTTTTTCCCTCTGATTTGGATTTGTCGCTCATCCAGTGTCAGGCTGGTCTGTTCTCTGCAGTCACGGCCTCTTTCCTCGTATCGTTTCAGGGCACTCTACAGCCCAATCCTAGTGATACCACGAATGCGCTCTTGATGATGGTAGTCCATTCCCTCGATAACTCCACGTTCTCCGGACAATCCTTAGGGATCCCCACGTGGAACGGTCCCGCGTACAGTAGCGTTTTAGCGCAAGTGCTGGGTTATGCAGCTCTATCAATCAGCTTGCTGGCCGCTTTAGGAGCCATCTTAGGAAAGCAGTGGCTGAGCGACTATGCTGCGTCCAGAATTGGTTCATTGCAGGAACGTGGTTCCAAACGACAACAGAGGTTAGACGCACTCGAGAAATGGCGATTTGAGGCTTTTATGGCAGCACTACCAGGCTTTATACAGTCGGCACTCCTGCTATTTGGTGTCGCGCTGTCCATCTCTTTGTGGGAGATAAACAAGATAGTGGGATACGTCGTCACGTCCATGACGGGTTTAGGTGTATCGTTTTACCTCTTCGTTACCGTCGCATCGCTTCTTTACCCCACATGTCCATTCCGCACACCGCTCTCTTCCATCATCCAAGGAGCTATAGCGATCGTCGCAAAGTCGGTTGAAGAAATTATCGATTACTGGGCATGGCGTTCCGCTACTATCCCTCAAAGGCAACAGGAACCCGCGACCAATCGAGTAAACAAGACGTTGGCGCATCTGGCTATACTTCTCTCCCTGTTGATCACCATGTGCATTATACCGATCGTGATATCGGTCTTATTCTGCTGTGTATTCGTATTCGCCATCAGCATTCGCAACAGTCAAGACTTTCGAATCCAGATGAACGCTTACCGCCTCCGTTATTTCAGAACCTTGAAAGAAAGTTTTTATAGCTCCGCATGCGTCGTACGCAACTACGCTCGTGGAGCTCGGGATTTCATACGTTGGACCTGTCAAGACCCTGTTCCAGACCTGGATCATGCCACCCCTCGTGCCGTTGCCTGGCTCCTTAGGACCTCGACTCATCCAGAGAAGCTCATAGCAGCCTTGGACCTAGCACCTGTTGTAGCATGGCCGGAAGATTCCAAATTATCTCTCCTCGGCGAAGGCCCGCACAACCTCTTTGCTCGATCCATTCTAGAAATACATTCTCTGAAAGATCGTGCTTTGCCTCTTGGAAAAGCTCTCGTCGTTTTACTATGCCGGATGCCTCTATCCGTCTGCTCCTATGGATATATCCGGGAAGAAACTGTGGAACAGCTCGACAAGGTCATACGGGAGCAAATAACTGATTGGGATTTTGATGTCGTCTTTACCCTCACTATCGTCCAGAAGCTCCTTCGCCTCAAACTCGGTTTAGAGGTGCATGAATCTGAGCTTTCTCCAGCCAGGGATGTTTCGCAGTCTCTGTTAGTCTGGATCCTTGGGCTATTGGGAACGATGCTCAGGTTAAATCTCTCGCATGCGAAGAGGTTCTTCCCCGAAGCATCCTAATTATATCTGAAACTGGATATCAAGAGAGCAGACCTAGGTCCAGAGCAACAATTTCAGTACTGCAGGACGTTTGAAAGCTTCTTCAACTTTGCATTGGGATTTGATGTTCAGGAAATGGATGTGTAAGTAGTGCAAAGCCTTGAGTAGGCTGACCTCTTACCAATCCTTTCTTTACAGTTCTGAAGACCTGCCAGCGATTAATAAAGAGTGAGCAACTTTTCAGCACAACACCCTTTCTCATTTGAACATATCGCAGGGTTGGTTGCTTGGAAAGAATCCTTGAAAAGTTGAAAACAATCAACCCTCCCCGACTCTCCGACGCCCAGGAACACCTCATCGTAACATTGACCGTCCTCTCCAAGCTTGCATCTACTCCGAGACTTAGATGGCGTATTAGAAATGCTGGCATCGACCCCTGGATACTTGCAGCTTTCAGAGAAGCAGTAGGCAAAGCAAGCGAGAGTAAAGGAAGCACGTGGTGTTTTGTGGGTTGCCTTGTCCAGCTGGCGGCGGACGTGGATGCATTCAATGTGACTCGGAGAATTAGATGTGTGGGATTTCTCGCTTGGGTGTCTAGCCGTAGGATACCGACGTCATGCATGGACTCCAAGAATCTCCTCACGTATTTGCTCAACAACCAGGCGCCTGCAACATCGGGACAGGTTATTTACGCCTTGCGAATCATGCTTTCCAATGAAGACGAGCACCTTGTGCTTCATTTCGTCGATTATATCTTGGTCGTCACGGAGCCCAACGGGGAGGACTCCATTCGCAACATTGGCTTGAAAGTTCTCACCGCTACTTGCCAATCTTTACTCGGCGGGCACGATACAGATAGTCTTGTGAAGCTTTCTACAAACTGCAAGCTCGATCGCTTCCTCCATCGTGCTATCCTTCATCAAGACCCGCCAACTATGCTAAGGAATTTACTTCAATTCAACAACAAGGATTTTAACGAAAAACTACTTGGGATCCTTGCACCTGTGCTGGATGACCATTTCGATGCACTTTTGACGAAGTTCGGCAACGAACCAAAAAAGATTCCGGACCATGGCCTCCGCGATTTGGAGATAGTATTGGTGTTGTCTGACAATGAGGGTAAAAAAAATAAACTTTTCACCCATTTAGACCACCACATCGCCACGATACCACTCTCGGAGTCCCAATGCACCATGGCATTGCCACTGACAGCCATCATCGGTTGGCTTCTCCGAGAAGGCGGACCCATTTGCTCATCTGAGAAGAGTGATTGGAAGGCGTTCCTACGTCCCAACTTCAAGTTGTTACTGTTCCCTGCTTGGGGCGACCCGGGTGCATTGGGGGATAACCCACAGACGCTGCGGCTGCTCCTCAATTGCACGGAGAAGTGGCTATCGACATACGGTTACTTTGGGCCAGGGGCGTCACTGCAGTCGCCACCAGGCGCGATCCTTGCACGCGTGCAGCGTGGGGTGGATCAGCTGAACAGCGGAGATTGTGAGCTCCCTCCGGATATTATGTAAGAGGACTCTGCGGAAGTTCTCTATCGAGATCAATCGACAGGGTAAGAACTCGGAGGGCGGTGGGTCGGGCGCAGTCGGGCGGATCGGAGTAGTTCAGACAGGATCTCTTTGACTCGGATTTTTCACGTAACGGAAAGTGGTTTGCATGTTCTTTAGTCTGTACATACTTGTGTCGATACATACTACAGATATGACTTGAGGCTGTCACCTTGTGTAATACGACGTACTCTAACCTAGGATCCATGTTTACCGTACATTTGTTTTTTTAACTTGTCGCAAGCGTTCAAACTCGTTCAGATACAGTGGTAGATTGGAAGACCTCATTGACTGCGCGTCTGTCAGCTCTATTTGGCATTGGTCACACAGGCGAGGAGCGTCTGGACCCCTATCCGAAATGCTGGTGTCGTGAGCTAGTCTACGCCCGACATAACCCTGAACGGGAAGGAGACCTCCGAGTCAGTCAGGCGAGCCTGAGGCACTCAGACTACTAGTAGGGATGTGGGGGTCATCCAGGTGCAATCGCATTCAAGTACCACGCGTGTACTTGCTATAAATGTGGACATCGATCATCGGGTCGACAAGTACCGATTCCTACTTGTCGATGTTCGCAAGATATTCCTGAATACGAATGCCATCGACACCGTGGTCATCCTCTTCATTCAACCCATCAACCACGATCACGCCCACGATTCCCTCCACGTTCTCCACCCGCACCGGAAACCCACCTCCGTGGAACGCATACACGGTCGGGTCCGCAATCTGGTGCTTGTCCCTGGGCACTACATGTGTGCCGAGAGTCGGACTCTCCATTTGCATGCGCACACGCATCGTCGACATCCTCCATCGAAGCACCACCGCCTCCTCGCGCTCCACCCAATGCATGTCGTCAGGGTGTGTTCCCGGGTGAGAGGCCGCGAAAAAAAGGAGGTATGACGAATGTGCGTGCGCAATGTACCACAGGACGCGTGTGATTATGCTGGCACAGCGTGCGGATGATGGTGCCTAGTGCAAAGGCGACGTTACTGTCAAACACGGGGAGCACGCAGGCGTCTTCTTGGGCTTTGAGGGATTCCATCTCTGGTTAAAGGCTGCAATCCGTAGAACTGCAGAGGGTGGTAGCACTCTCATATCCATGGGCAGGGACTCTGGTACTCATCCTTTCGGGTTTCATACGGAGGAAGGCATTTAGGTGGGAGCATCTTCATCGGTTCAGCCAGATGTGTTGCAATAGCGGGAATCCGGTGTTGCCGCACTGGATCCCTAGGAATCGGTCATAGGGTACTTACCTTGGGGGTGAAGGGTTCTCAGAGATGATAGCGGTAGCAGATCAAGAGAGATATATATTATTCAGACTCAGCAGAGTCTTATAT
>JBBPJP010000213.1:0-37298 GCA_038088775.1 Boletus barrowsii
CATTCACCTCACCACTGATGGTCGCCCTGACAAGCCTACTCGTCTGAGCAACCTCGGGAACTCCTTCAGAGCTCGTTTCGAGCGCCTCGGGGAGCTGAGGGATCTCGAGGATGCCATTTCGACACACAGGGATGCCGTCCACCTTATCCCTGATGGTCACCCTGACAAGCCGAGTTGTCTGAGCAACCTCGGGAACTCCTTCAGAGTTCGTTTCGAGCACCTCGGGGAGATGAGGGATCTCGAGGATGCCATTTCGACACACAGAGATGCCGTTCACCTCACCCCTGATGGTCACCCTCACAAGCCGAGTTGTCTGAGCAACCTCGGGAACTCCTTCATCACTCGTTTCGAGTGCCTCGGGGAGCTGAGGGATCTCGGGGATGCCATTTCGTCACACAGGGATGCCGCTTATCTCACCCCTGATGGTCACCCTGACAAGCCAAGTCGTCTGATCAACCTCGGGAACTCCTTCATCACTCGTTTCGAGCGCCTCGGGGAGCTGAGGGATCTCGAGGACGCAATTTCCCTATATTCCCATGGTTCATCTGTTCCCATTGGCCCCATCAGTCATCGATTTCGTGCATCACGCAATTGGATATTATGTGCGCGACGTATGCGCCATCCCTCTCTCCTCCGTGCCTACTCTATTGCCATTGACCTCTTTCCCCAACTTGCATGGATTGGCCTTTCTCTTACCCACCGTTACGCAGAACTCAAGCGAGGTGCCGATCTTGTGCGCGAGGCTGCAGCTGCAGCTCTGGACTCGGGATTCCCAGAACTTGCGGTGGAGTGGCTTGAGCAAGGGCGTTCAATTGTTTGGGGGGAGCTCCTTCATCTTCGCAGCTCCTATGAGGAGTTGTCGTCGGCTCGCCCAGATCATGCCCGTAGACTTCGGGAACTATCCGGCGCATTAGATGAAGCCGGTGCCACACGTGAAAGATTTTTATCCACCTTCTCGGAATCGACTGATGATGCAAGGCAAGAAGCTAATAGACACCGTACACTCGCAATCGAACGAGATCGACTACTTCAAGAGATTCGACGCCTTCCTGGCTTCGAGCGGTTCCTTCTCCCGAAAGATATCTCTCAGCTCCGTGCGTCAGCACACTCTGGACCGGTCGTAATTCTCAACGCTGCAGAATCCCGATGTGATGCGTTGATCCTTCTTGCCGACGTGGATCATGTAGTCCATGTCCCGCTTCCCAGTTTCGATCTCCAGCGAGCCACACGTCTTCAGAACTCACTAGGAACATTACTTGGCCATGCTCGTGTGATCCCCCTTGAGGACAGGGAGGGAAACCCTACAACACGGGGCCGTATTAGCTGGGAGTTGCTATTATCCACTTTGTGGAACGGCGTCATTAAACCAGTCCTGGATAGCTTGGCCTTCTCCGTACGTGCTATCATTTAACTTCAGGTTGCATTCATTGCTGATCCATCCGATTAGACTCTTGGGGAATTATCACGCATTTTCTGGTGTCCGACTGGCCCTTTCGTATTCCTTCCTATCCATGCAGCTGGCCTCTATGGCACCCACCATTCCTCACCTGGCCACAAAGTATTCGAGTTCGTGGTGTCATCATACGTCCCTACTCTCGCCATCCTTGCACCATCACACAATCCCAGTGTGCCATCAAGCGACGATCTGCGCCTCCTTTTTGTCCCTCAGCCGCCCTCCGACGGCCAAAACCACCTTCAAGGCGTAGCACGGGAATTGGAGCACATCAGCACTGTAGTTGAAAACTCGCCTTCGGCGCGTACCACCCTGCTAGAATCTTCTGTTGGCACTGTGGAGGATGTACTTGACCTGATGAAGGATGCGGACTGGGTCCATTTCGCATGCCACGGAATCCAAGATACCGCAAATCCGACTGATAGTGGTCTTTGTCTCGCCAACGGACGGCGTTTGAAAGTATCAGATATGATTGGGCTGTCCCGTTCTCGTGGCGGGCTTGCCTTTTTGTCGGCTTGTCAGACGGCTATGGGTGACGAGGGTCTCACCGACGAGGCGATCCATATCGCAGCAGGGATGTTGTTTGCGGGTTACGGCGGTGTGATTGGTACGATGTGGTCGATCAGCGACAGATTCGCGCCTGTCGTAGCGAGGGAGGTATACCAGTACTTGTTTCGGAACGGCACGAGGCCGGATCATCGGGATGCTGCGCAAGCGCTGCACGAAGCTGTTGGACGTCTTCGAGAGAGCGGGAAAGCGTCGTTGGTCACATGGCTTCCATTCATCCATGTAGGTCTCTGACTGTTCGGGTGGTTATTTTGTTTTTATGCTTTCACGGTGTCCTCGTATCATCATATACTATCTCAAAAATGCACTTGTACAGTACTCTTGGGGATAGTGTCACTTACTTGCTGACTGAACGTAGTCCCCCAGTGGGTACGACCCTCGTTTTTCTATCGCGGACGCACGGGGGGGTGAACCAGCCGTGAGTGTCGGGCAAGGCGGTACCTACTCGATCGGACGATGGGCTGCGCTACATCGCGGACGTGGACGTAGGGATGACGATGAGCGGCCACGCGGCATCCCCAAAAAACACCCACACCGGTATCTTTGACCGATGAGGCGTCCCTCTCGCCGTGATGCAACAGCGCGACAGGGATGCACTCCGGAGTTGCGTCTATACGTGTGACAAGGGGAACGAGACCGTACTTGGCGGGCTCCTGGGAACCCATGTTCGGGATCGGGGAGGGTAGAACTATCGGCCCAATGTCAGTGTCGGGTGTGTAGATGTCAATTAACGCGGGGGCTGCGTCCGAGTCGTCGTTGGTGGCGGGGAGGCATTCCCAAGCGACCGTGCGCCAAGCAAGACTTTCCAGATGCCAGCCTTGGGTGCAGGAGGCGATCGAAGGGTGAAGGTTGAGAAAACACGAGCGGCACTACCACAACACCTCACTCTGCAAGGCATACACAATAGCTGTCCACCCTCATCTTCAGAAGCCCGGTATGCTGAACGACCTCGGGATCTCCTTCATCACTCGTTTTGTGCGCCCCGGGGAGCTGAGCGATCTCAAGCATGCCAATTCGACACACAAGGGCGCCATTCACCTCTGTCAAGGTTACTTTGACAAGCCGAGTCGTCTGAACAACCTGGGGATCTCTTTCACCCCTTGTTTAGAACGCCTCGGGGAGCCAAGCGATCTCGAAGACACAATTTCCAGGCTGTATATTCCCATCCTACTTCTGTTTTCCATAGGCCCCATTTCGTGCATCACGGATATTATGTATCCCCCCCTTCTCTCCTCCATGATCTCGTTATGAGCTTGCCTTTTTATCGGCCTGTCAAACGCCAAGTCGTCGTCCCAAAAGACGGCAGCCATGGCAATGGCATGTCCGACCGACGAGGCGTCCCCTCTCTGTGATGCAGCAACACGACGGGGATGCCCTCCGGAGTTGCGTCTGTCCTCGTCATAAAAGGGACGAAACCATGATCGAGATCGGGGGGTAGACGGTCGACCAGGTGTCGGTGCTGCGCGTGTAGATGTCGAGCAGGGGAGGTAATCCTGTTGGAAACCCACGAAACCCGGCGTCATTGCATGAACATGGTGGGAGGGAAGGGAGAAAATAGAAGTGACCTCCAAACCGAATGAGGACGAACTCAGGGTGACTTGTGGAACATCGATCTGCAGGCTCACATCCGACACTCACCGGCCGTCCTTGGCCGAGTACGACGCAAACGGTTGAGTACTGGATTCAATCACTTTTGTTCTACCTGAAGCTTACGCAAGCCGAAGACGTGACTTGGCGAATAAGTTGTTAGAATTTATCTTTTCCGCCTTTTCTGCCACACTGATACGGTTGTAGATACGTGACGACTGGTATCCCAGTCTTGATATACTTCTCTATCTCCTTGCCTCGTCGAGTTCTTAGCGTGAGAGCGATATCTTGGGTGGTTGGATAGCAAGATTCTAATAACAACGATCAGCGTCGTCCTTTACATAGTAATCTTGCACTATAAGAACCGGTCAACACAGCAGGTGCATCGATGCATCGATGAGCCTTTGACTCCATCCCCGTCTGGAATATGGCAGCGTACACGCGAGATGAAAGATGGCCCCCACAGAAAGGAAAGCCAAGTGACTATCGTAGTCGCCAACTTCCAGGTGTTCGCTCGTCAAACATACCCTTTGTTCTAAAGGACCTGGAAAAACGTGTGGCGACGCTGTCGGTCGAGTCCACATGTTTCGCCTCGGAGCTCCTCCGACTGCGTCACGTCAGACTCGTAGCCTCCTACTCATGGATCGATGCACCAATCCCCACCATCGTCGTCCCAGGTACGTCCACGCACCGATACCGTCATGTCCCTCCCACATACCCATCTCTCCCCGAATAGGCTCCCCTTGGATCTGGGCAGACGAGCGTCCCCCGGTGAAACAAGTACCACTCGACGCAGGGATCCATTACATCCATCACGACGCATCAAAGTTGGGTAACCGCTCCCCGATGTTGCCCCTCTTTGCTGCGATTGATGCGATGAACGACGACTTTGCGTACGCGGACCTCGACATCGTCACCGATCGCAATAGTCTGCGCAAGTTGCTGCGCTACATTGACAATGCGCGCGCCGCGGACGACTTCCGGATCGACGTTGATGTGGTTGGCAAGACGTGCTTGTTTACACGGCAGGAGGAGGATCCGATTACCGTTGGCCAGCTAACGGGGTATGGAAACGAGTATCTCAAGGCTGCAACCAGGGCACCAGTCGGGTGCGACAAGATGGTTGACCATCGCCGCATCATCACCTATGTATGTGAGTCGTGATTGTGGGTTCACTGTGCAAGGTGTCGATGACCGTGTGCTTTAGAAATTTGGGAGTTTGAACATCTTGCTCGGGTTCGCGGCGGATGCGTGCACAGAGGCAAAGCACGACGACGACGCCGATCTCCTCGCCTCGTTCTCGTCGTTGAGTCTTGGGGGTACCACGGATAAGCCAAGCAAGGCGAACGAGCCAGTGTCTGCTGCTGGTTTCGAGGTGCAATTCACACCATCCCGTTCAGTCGTCCCTCAGGCCGACTTGATCGAGGTGAAAACAAGGTCTGTTTACAGGGAACCGAATTGGAAGGAGATCTATCCCCAGTTGTATCTATCGCAGACGGCGTGGCTCTACACGGCCAGGCATAACAAAGGCGTCTTTGAGCCTGTCGAAAAGATTTCGCTCACGGGCGAGGAGATGAGGCCGTATGCGGAGATGATGGAAGCCTCGCTCGGAAAGTTGAAGAACTTGCTCAAGATGATATTGAAAGCGGTGCGAAAGCAAGGAGAGGGAGTGCCGTTGAGCCTGGTGCGCCAGGGAGGGACGCTCTCGCTCTGGAGGCGCAAGAAGGGGAGTGGGAAGCCTCTCGGGGAAGAAATCAGGTCCAAGTTCAAGGGCAAGGTCCCCGTAGCGCCATCCGCGTAATGACTGTAATTACTGGGCAGTGTTAGTAGTGGCTGTGGTCTGTTGTGGAGTAGCAACCGAATAAAACACCAACTGTCAGAAGCAACGCGTCTCTCCCTTGCCCACATACCACTCACCTCAGTCTACTCCGTCATGTCCCCAATTGACCTCATGTTTCCTCAAGAGTTGATCTCACTCGAGGTCTCGAAAATGTTACCCCCAGAGTTGACCGTCCGTACACCGCCAACCGAACGTCCCGCTCCTCTGACCGTCCTCTCAGATCCGCCCACTCGCATCAACAGACTACAAACGCGGCCATCTTGACGTCCTCTCCGTCCTCTCCGTCGTCAACGACCTCGGCGAACCCGCCTGGGTGAACCAATTCCACGCCATGCGCGCCGTCACTCAAACCTACTACTCCCTTGTCATCATCGACAACGCCAGCGACCGTATCGTTGGCGTCGGCTCCATCTTCATCGAACGCAAGTTCCTCCGCGGTCTTGGCAGTGTCGGCCACATTGAGGACATTGCCGTCGACAAGAGCCAGCAGGGCAAGAAGCTGGGTCAGCGTATCATACAGGCCCTCACGCACATTAGCGAGAATAGCGGGTGCTACAAGACGATATTGAATTGTAGCGACGCGAATATACGTGAGTGATCGTTTTGACGGTGCGGTGCTAGTCTGGTGTTCATTCCGCTCGTGCTTTCGTACAGCCTTTTATGAAAAGTGCGGCTTTGCGAAGAAGGAAAACGAGATGGTACGCGTCGTCGTTGCACATGTTGGTGGTAGAGACTGACGCCATTGACTTTTTTTAGGCCAAGTACGCGCCGGAACGCTCTCACACACCTAGACTGTGAACACAAGTCTTGTTCGCTCCTTACCACATGGACTCTCTACACACTTGCAATCTATATAATTTCCGCTGCGTCACAGTGCATAGTCGTTTTGTCGCCATCTTGGACATTGGCGTAGCATCCTGTATTATCAGTCTTCCGTAGATATCCCGAAAGTAACTTGATCGGTGGCCAAGGGTTGGACTTGCATCATGAAACATACAAGCATGTGTGCATCCGAATTATGTCATGGGAGGAACGTGCGATACACGAATGGGATAATAGCACCCCAGCAAGTCCGCTCATCGGCCACCCTTGCCACCCTTCATTTGTTGCTTTGAGACCCTTGGTGCTGTGCTGACAGGTGCACGGGTGGCGGGCTAGGATAAGGAACAGGAACAGGAACAGGAACAGGAACAATCAGCACCAAGCCAGACCGGGAAAATAGTCACAGCGGACCTTTGCCTTCTTCGATTCCTTTTCTTTCTTCTCGGTCTTGGCTTTCTGGATAGCGGCGAGTCGTGCTTGCGTACGGACAGCGGCAGTTTGGTTCCGCTTGGCGGCGATGGCATCGAGGTCTGCACCGACGATACCACGGTGGTGCTTGACGGTTCGGCGTGAACGTTTCTTGGCGACTTCCTCCGTGATACCCTTTTTGTGCATGCGACGGTACACCACTGTCCAGGCGATCTTGCGAGGGTTTTTGCGTTGGAGGAAGAGGGAAGCGTTCTTGGAGTTGGCGAAGCGGAAGATCTAGCAGTGAGGGTCAACACGAGTGAGAGATGGAGGGATGGAGAAAGAGGACATACCTTGGAGTCACCGCGAACAAAGAGTTTGCCCTTTGCAGGGTAGATTTTGTAGCCCGAGAAAGAGTCGATTTCGAGCTTCTGTTATTCCGGGGGGACAAGGTTGGCAGTGCGTCCAACTACTATCGTCGTCAAACATACGTACCATCTATATTCGATGACCATGGCCGGCGAGGCGCGAAAAGAGAGAGAGAGAGTCAGCGGTACGATCCAAAGTGGCGGGACAAAGATCAGAGTCCGGGAACAAGCACGAGTCCATCCGACATCCCATCGATTCATCCAGCCAGTAAACGACGGGATTTCGACGTCCAAGCTCAGGACAAGCGGTATGGACGTCTCGGGGACGACTCGTGCTCGATACGAGTGTGAATGCGGGCCTACCTTGATGGATTTGCCGGGATTTGTCGATTCTGTGCGTTGGACGAGCGTGCGCTATGGTGTGGCGGGAATCCAACTTCGGAGTTTGCCGGAATATGCAAGTAAGGAAATACTTCCGGTCTTCTTGCCTTTCCTGATCTGCCAGCAGGAGATTCTTCAAAAATTAAAAACTCGACTTACGTTGGGACATGCATAGAGAACGTATTCCATGGTCAGTTTCCTGTAGTGTATCATATAATGCTATTTACTAAACCGCTGTGTGGGCATTGAACTAGACCGTGGGTAGCGTCAATGTGTTCTATGCCGTCTTCAGCAGCATCATGATCTTCTTGATCGCCGTCTTTATCCACTTCAGCGATGTTCGATGAAAACTGGGGATACTGAACTCCAACGTCCCAGGGGGTCCCGTCGCATTCGCTGAGGATAACATTTCGGCTTGGTACATGGATTGGGGGACAACGGCCGTCATCATCCTCCAGCCCATGACGGATGGCCTCATGGTATGGCATGGACGAGGACGTCAGAATGTATGCTTGTCGGTGAGTCGTTGATGGTACGTTCTCTCTCCTCTATTCTTACTGGTCGTGGTCGCTAAGCTGAGCACGGCATGCTTAGGGCGATACATGGGACACTGACATATTGATCATGGTCCGGGGTCGAGGGTCAGACTGTGATTTACTTGCTGCCTCTGTGGTTGACATAGTTGGATGGGAAGTTTAGCCAAATCTTGTCGTAATTTGACTTTTTGATCAAGTCTCTTGATGGGCAACGGGCGTTTGGTGAACGGGTCAGGTGGGTACGATCAATACTCTGAGAACCAGCTCATCTATGCTGTACGCCGTGATGGCCCGAGAACAGCGGACGCGCAAGAATTCATCTCAGATCTAGAAACAACTTTTCAGGCCCTCCTTTCCCGCAGATCCCTTATTTCGGATTCAACCCTCGGACGGCGCATACACTGGCAAGTTGATGCCGCCGCCACAATCTATCGCTGACCGACCGGTCTCCCATTTGCTCGGCCAGCGCTGCAAGGTCGAGCACTCGTGCCTCCTTGACCAATTGTCAAGAACACCGATCAACAGCTCCTCAAGGCCTCAGGGCATAGGGTTTGTTCGCATCCGAAGTACGCTGAACCAGGTCAACTCGGCACTCCGAACGATGTTTTCTCCAGTTCAGCTAGGTCCGAGTCATCGCTGGATTCCACTATGCTGCCACTGCTGAACGCAAATCGCTTATAAAATACAGTCAGTTCCGACAATCCCCATCTTGCTGGTCATGGTCGACCCTCCCACAACCACACCCTCTAGGCTGCTGCAGAGGCATATATATGCACGATGTCAGGAGTCGAATGTTCTATCTCAGAGGGTTATACATAGCAGATGTAGAAAGCAGTTCGGCCAACTCACCTGTCCGAGGATGTTTCATGTATCACAGCATCGCTCCGACGGAGAAGCCCTTATCTCCCAGGGTTCGCCGGCGGACACATTAAAGACGCGTTGCCTCTATTTCACGGACCATGAAGAGCGGTGAAAATAAATCAGGGGTGCAAGCAACATCGAAACCTGTCCCGCTGTACTAGACCTGGCGTTGCTTCCGCCACCAAGGTCCGGCCGCTAAAACCACAGGGGTGTTTCAATATCTTCAGATAGCACTGCGTGGCTGATGTTCTCAGCGCCTCGTTCGTTGTCCAGGCACAATCAACACCTCCAAGCACGCACCATTCGGTCGCACCATCACCGCCGTCGGTTTCCTGGATCCAAATGCATTACTCAGAATTGTATCCTAAATGTCCCATCCTATCGACCATACACATATTCAACAGATCAAAATGTCTCTTATCCACGTACCGTGGCCTAACCCGTCATCAAGATCAGGTTGCTTACACTGGTGAGACGACCACCTTTCCATGTCCGTCCGGAAGATGAACCTCCGACAACGTCGTCAGATGGACTGTTGCAGCGTTACCTTCCATTTGTTGTGACCCCAATGAGCCGGTAGAACTGGAATAGATAACCGAGGCGGGTCGCCTGGACATATCGTTGTTCCATGCTCTCCCCGCCAACACCCGGACGACCAACATCTGCGGCGAGATGCACTAGGATATACCATGCTTGTCTTAGCTGACATTACCAGCGAAAAAGGAGTCAACACCACGCACCATGAACAAGAAATACACATCGACGAGCCCCGCCGAAGTCGGACTGTTCACACCCAACGACACCAAAAAGGCAATGCCAGAGAGCGTGTATGGGAACACAGACTCGACGACGAGTGTGAGGACGCCAAAGTACAGCGACGCTTGTTCCCGCCCGAAATCTTTTCTGACCTTCCTTCCATACTGCAGTATACGGTAGCATATCATGCATGTCAAGACCGTGTTCAAGAAGACGGAGACTGCGTAGTATGCGAGAGCCAGCCGGGCAGATTCACCAGCGAAAAAGTTCCCCCCTGGTGAACTGCTGGTCCAGTCGACCAGGACTCCCAAGACTGGACATGGAATGAGGCAACCATAAAGGCGTAGGGTACAGAACGATACCCACCAAGGGTAGCCAGCCACAAAATAACGGGTACGACGGTGGCGCGGTACATATTCCATATAATCCGACAGCGATAGATCTGGAACCAACCAAGTGAGTGTAAGTTCCTGACATCCACGTTCTTGCCGCACCATCAGCCCATCCGTCATGAGCTGCAGAAGGATGACCGCCGTTGTTCCCCAGTCCAGGTACCAATCCGAAATATGCTTTCCCCAATATGCATCGGGGCCACCAGGGAAGTTGGCGTTCACCAACCATAATTTTTGGCCAAATATAGCCGAAGTGGCCACCCAGACGGTGATCAGGAACACCATCATACTGCTAAAGAGGCCCCATAATAAATCAATTTTCTTCAGCCCTTCTTTGTTGCGCAGCAAGATACGCATGGTCTTGAAGTACAGGACCAATTCAACACCTGCGCGAACGGTCCGGTAAGTCCACCCACCCCCATGATACGCGTCATGAGACTCACCATATAGGATGTTCTGTATGGTGATCCCAACATAAGCCGAGTTTTGGAGGAGGCTCCCAACCAAGTCAGATGCTGGACCCGAGGATTGTGTGGATGCGTCCATGATACCAAGAGAGAAATCACGTCGTCAAGAGCATGCAGTGTATCCATTTTATATCAGTAGAAGTGACCTTGACCCACCCGGAGGTCTGAAAAGTCACCTGGCAGGCTGGCACATGTGAATGCCACCTGCCGCACGCCATGACGAGCGGCAATAATATCGAAAAGGCAATGTGAAGCAACGTGGCCGGCGGCGTGCTCACGGCGATAGATCGTATACGATATTGTGAGGCTACATTTAGGTGCGGACCATGATTCTGTGCGCACCAACCAATAGATACACGTTAAAGACGGACCTGTGTGATTTGAACACTGCAAACAGAAATGACGCTTTACGTCGATTTGGAAAGCACCAGGAAATGCCCTGACTGTCGGATACGGTTACAGGCGCTGGGCACTGGTCAATGATCGGATCCTTTGCTTACCTCAATTCTCACTACCATCACTACACCCCCATTCGCCACGCTTCGACCATTCTTCCCGTTTCAAATGGAGGCGGCTGCTAGGGGGACCCGCGGCCGACCAAGTTTCTGAGTCATCCTTGGTGTGCAAAATGGCCTCGCTTTAAAAGATCGACGAGAATTATTCAATTGGGAGAATCTTTTGAAAGCGAACACGGTTGGGCGATAATGGCATTGGTACCAGGATTTTACAACGCCATCAGAAGTAAATTTCGGTGAAAGGTTGTTTGACAGCGATCAAATCCCTAATGAGAAGCTAGCGTCGTACGAACTAGTCAGGTGCATTTGGAGGCACGGTGGGCGGCAGCGACAGACGATGGACGCGATACTACTTCCTGCTACACATCAAATCAACATAGTGCCGATGCAAGTTGGGAAGACCAACCACTGAACCAGCCAAAAATTGTATATGTTTCGGTGTAATGAGCATTTAGTATCCACCGTGTCTACCGTGTTCATGAATGTGGCGCAGCCATCCAGAATTCGTAGTTTTTCACCGGTGGTACTTGAAACGGGCTAAAATTGCCCGACTACAGTCTGCACCCTAGGTATAAACAAATGCATGTAAACACCTCGTCGACTCCTTGTAGCCAAGGAAGAGTAGCAATCTTGAAGAAGATCCAATCCGACTAAAGAACACAGTCACGGTGAACAGGATTACAAATGGAGTGACGTGGAGCCAGCGGCGACCGAGATGTACGCACCATTTGAATCGTACGACGACCTCGAATGTACATGTAAGTACCGACCCATGTCATGCCAGCCTGAGTCGGAGCGCACAACGGTTCCGCGTGGACTCATTGTGGATCAGTTGATCAGCCATTCCGGGAATTTCCGATTACCCGCCAGCGGTCACTGTATACGCCCATTAACTCACTCTGACGGGCCCACCAGTACTACAAGCTCATTTACATCGTGACAATCGCGACCCGAGCTGGCCATCTATATATGAAGGTTTGACTACATAGGCTCCGCCTACATCAACTGACTTACACTCGTGACATTACAACCTTGTCGTGTCCGTCCGGAAGATACGTGCTCGACAATGTCTGTGAATGGACTCCCGCGCCGCTGCTGTCCGCCCGCTGTGGTTCGGACGTCCTGCCTGGAATGAAATTGATTATTGATCCGGATCGCTTGAATGTATCCCTGTCCCATGCTCTCCCCACGATGACCCGGAGAATTAGCATCTGAGGTGATATGCACTACCATATGTCACCCTCAGCTACACTAGCACATCGAGGAGTATGATAAACCCACGTACCATCATCAAGAGATATACAGAGATGAACACCGTCGACAACGGACTCCCTGCGCCCAACGACACCAAAAAGGCAATACCGGAAAGCGTGTATGGCAGGACGGACTCGACAACAAGCGTGATGGTGGCGAAATAAAAAGAGGCGTATTCGTGCCCAAGATCCTCCCGCACTTTCCTCCCATACTGCAGTATACAGTAACATATCATGCAGGTCAATGTGGTATTCAGGAACACGGAGAGCGTGTAATACGCGAGAGCGAGTTGGGCGGATTTACCAGTGAAAAAGTCGCCGCCTGGCGAACTGCTGCTCCAGTCGACCAGGACTCCCAGGACTGGGTGGACATGGTATGAGGCGACCACAGGGCGTAGTTCGGATTGGTACTCACTGAGAGTAGACAGCCACAGAATGACTGGCACGACGATTGCGAGATAGCTATCCCATATAACCCGACAGCGGTAGATCTGGAATCCAACAAATGAGCACACATTCTGACATGCTTGTGCATGTCATACCATGAGGCCATCTGTCATGAGCTGCAAGAGGATGACCGACGTCGTCCCCCAGTCCAAGTACCAAGCCGAAATGTTCTCCTGCAAGTATGCCTCGGGACCCCCTGGGAAATTTGAATCCAGCAACCACATCTTCTCACCGAATACCGCTGAAGTGGCTACCCAGACGGTGACCAAAAATACCATTGTGCTACTGAAGACTGCGTAAAATAAATTGGACTTCTTGATTGCTCCTCTGTTGCTCAGTAAGATGTTCATGGTCTTGAAGTAGAGAACTAGTTCCATGCCTGTTCGATCGAGCAGTTCGGTAAGTCCTATCACCCATGATACACGTCGAAAAACTCAAACTCACCATACAGGATGTTCTGTATGTTTACCCCGACATAGAACGAGTTTTGGAACATGCTAGTATCGGGTACTAGGGCATTCGAGCATGATGTGTTCATGGTCCCAAGAGAATCACTTGGATAAAAGATTTAGAGAATTTGCCCGGTCGAATTTATATCGCACGAAGTCTTCTCTCCTGGAGTAGTCTTGGCATCGCCTGAGCCCACGGCGCGTGGTAGAGCTTACCGGACGTGAGGGCATGACGGGATTCGTTCGGGCAGGGTGGAGTATAATATTCCCATGGGTATGCCCTGATGTGACAAACGTGTCAGAGGAACTGGCAGAGCTCCATGGCACTAGCACTATGTAGCACCAGACTGGACACGCTCGTAAAATACACCAATTCGGAATCCACTGAAAGCTATAGCCTATCCATAAGCTTGACACACACTCAGCAGAAACTGTAAACAGATGTCACAGACCACGGGATACGGACGTAGTATGGTGCAACCCTTGTTCAAACGTTCACTGAGTGGGCCACTTCAAGTTGTGGCGCAAATTTCCAGGCTTACACTCCGAGTCCTTTCACACGGTCGGAGGCAGACCACCAGAATATCATGTACCGGTTGCTCATCCGACCGAGTCGGTGTCGTTCGTCGTCGTCAACCGGCGCGAGTGTAAGTGCGCGGAGACGCTCGCCTACTGAACTGCCATTCAAACGTTTCCAAGCACCGCAACCTAGGGTTCTCCATAGTTGGTCGATGATCCTTCAATGTGCCGGGCACAGCATAGTATATATGTTTGCGATTAAATACTCTCGCCGATCATGCATCATGCATCATGTGTGGCATGTGTTGTGTAAACCACTCCCCCTGATCAAAACTACACTTGTGACATTACAACCTTGCTGTGTCGGTCCGGAAGATACGCATTCGACAACGCCTGCATATGGACCTTCGCTCCGTTGCCGTTAGTCCATGACCCCGTCGTGAAGCCTGATGTACCACCATTACTGAACTTGACTGTCGAGCTGGGGCCTTTGAACGTATCTCCGTCCCATGCCCTCCCCGCAATGACCCGGAGAATCAGCATCTGAGGTGATATACACTACGAAACAGAAATGCCGCACTCAGCTTAGCTGGTAACATCAGGAGGCGTGGTAAATTCACGTACCATCATCAAGAAATACACAGAGCTGAATACCACCGATGTCGGACTCCCTACGCCCAATGATACCAAGAAGGCAATTCCAGAGAGCGTGTATGGAAGCACAGACTCGATGACGAGCGTAGCGACCGCAAAATACGAAGACGCGTATTCATGCCCGAGATATTCCCGAACCCTCCTTCCATGTCGCACTATACAATAACATATCATACACGTCAAGGTTGTGTTCAGGAATACCGAGACAGTGTAATATGCGAGACCGAGCTGGGAAGCGACACCAGTGAAAAAGTCGCCTCCTGGTGAACTGCTGGCCCAGTCGACCAAAACTCCCAAGACTGGGAGGATATGGTGTGAGGCGACCACAGTGAGGTACGGTGGGGTACAATTCTCACCGAGGGTAGCGAACCACAAAAAGATGGGTACGACGATGACCAGATTGCTATCCCATATGATCCGACAGCGGTAGATCTGGAACCAACCAAGTGAGCACACATTCTGCCAGTGACATCATCATTCATGTCTTACCATAAGGCCATCCGTCATGAGTTGCAGGATGATAACCGCCGTCGTTGACCAATCCATGTACCAAACCGAAAAATTTTTCTTCCAGTATGCACCTTGACCCCCCGGGAAGTCGGAGTCCAGCAACCACATATTCTGACCGAATATCGCTGAGGTGGCTACCCAGACGGTAACCGAAAAGAGCATCATGCTGCTGAAGAGAGCGTAAAATAAATTGGATTTCTTAAGCGCTTCTCTACGGTTCAGCAGAATAGCGAGGGTCTTAAAGTAGAGGACCAATTCAATGCCTACACAATCGAGCGGCTCGATAAGTCAAATTATCCCATGATACACGTCAGGAAACTCGCCATATAGGATGTTTTCAATGTTAATCCCGACATAAAATGGGTTTGGGAAGGCATCGGATATGGAACTCGAGGAAGATATAGTCATGACCCCAAAAGGATTACGTCGGGAAGAGTTGAGGGGTCCGTCTCGTCGAATTTATACGAGACAAGGTCTCTATCCTGACAACTGGCCCACGCCAGCACTTTGGCTCACTGGGGAACTCATCAAGTGTGAGGACATAATGTCATTCTGCAAGACCTGCAGGGTAGAGAATGATCTTCCCATGGAATGCCCTGACGACAAAAAAAGTAAAATTTAATAAAAGACGGTGGAGTCGTCAGCTGCTACGTACTTGAATCTATATACCCATACGCTCGATGCGCTCACTACGTTTCGCAGAGAAAAAAAAGTGTGAACGGACCACGCAAAAATATTATACTTAGGAGCGAAAATGCGAAAGCGTTCAGCGGGCCTGAGGTGCTGTGAGTGTTGGTGCAACCCACGGGGTGTAGTAAAGGCACAGTGTAAGCGCAATCTTATTTCTTCCTAAATAGGTGAACTCCTGTACGACATTACGGATTTCGGACTATTATCTGAGTGGTTTTTCACATGCCACTACCAGTGAACGCGCGTTGAACATCGAAAGCTTGACGGGTTTATAGAGTGAATCGCGCCAGTAGGACTTGTTGTCGCCCGCGACTCAAAATCTGATCATTTCACGCACCGCGAGGGGTCAAATTCAAGGAGAAAGAGGGATCCTGCGCGACCGCATATCGACCATCCTGTCCCTCCGTCTGCAATTGATCATGCCACTTAGATAAGCTGGGAAAGGCTAGTTTTTCCCTGAGCGAAACGCGCCGTCGTGGGAGTGTTGACTCAAGACCGGTATTGGGAGAGATTTTTTACGAAGTCGGCACTGAATTTTTTTAGACAGACCCGCGTCGGTGATGGACACACCGATTTTCCCATGTATCCTTGGGTCTGCCAGTAGGAATGATAAGTTGGGAGATGGCAGGTCTATTACGATACAGCCAGGTATAACTCGCCCCGGAGAGAAATGAGTTCCCTCCGATTTCGGAACCTGAGGGGCCAGCGCCAATACTTAGGATCGAGGTGTACAAATCACCTATTATCATTAAAAGTCACATATAAAGTAGGATTCATGGTGAAATAAACCAAAGACCTCACCTTGTAAGTGACGAGACATTCGCACGCCTTTCCTTTCTGATAGGAAGAGATTGATGCAATCGACTATGTAAAAGGGCAAGTGTGGAGGATCCAACAAACCTTCGGCTAGGCTCACCCATATAGCGGGACTTGGGTGTAAGAGGTTACATATTTCAGCGGACCTCGCATTCCCACGGTTCTACTTCAACGCTCAGCGACGATCTCATAGATCGATACTATGGGAAGAAGAAAGAAAGGGTACGGGTTTGCGATATTAGAATATCGAGTGCCAGAATGAGGTTCAGCGTAAAGCTTATCGGGATGTCACGGTTCCACAACCTGGGCAACCATTGGTTCCGACCTCTGCTTCAAGTCGGTAAGTAGAGTCCCGGTGTATCTCTACATTTATACGTACTGGATTAGGATCGAGGTGATTGATGTCAGGGTGACGTGTACATTTACTTGATGAATGCCATTCAACATCAAGGGTAGGGGAAAGCACCTTGACAGTCAGACCACCATGAGACATTCTGGTGGTTTTAAGATGAGACATGTGCCAGTAGGACTTCGTTGTTGAGTCATGTTTCATTCAGTTATCCGAGCTGTCGGGCTTCGTATGTCGGACGTGATGAATTGGATGAAAATAGTGTAGTAAATTACTTTGGAAAAGGTGTGTGCTGCAGCGCTTGAACAGCGACAGGCTCAGCTAACAAGTAGTAGTAGTACTTGACCGAGTGGTAGGGGACGAACTTATCGGTGACATGTGACCCGTGACTAGTCCCTTGTTACGGTCACACTCACTGCCCCCCAGCTTAGCCCCGCGCAGTCAACCACCTGCAGGCGTCTTTATTCACCTCGCTACGTACGGTGAGTAAAAAACATATCATTCCTTTTCTCTCTTCATTCATCTCTCTTCGCGCAGAGTCGTCATGTTCGTGCATCCCTACATCAACCGTACCCTTTCTGATGCCTGTTGCCAACCTTCCAAACTCTAGGTCTGAACCTTACGACCCCTACCTCCCTCGCAATGGTTCCTCGTCGAATCCCTCAGGATCTCAAGGCAACCCCAAGACTGCAGCCATTCAACAGCAGATCGACGATACTGTCGGTATCATGAGGGAGAACATCACAAAAGTTGCCGAGAGAGGTGAACGGCTGGATTCACTGCAGGACAAGACCGGTTAGCCTCTGTCGCCGTCGTGATTCATTCAGAATAAATATCGACGTTTTCAACAGACAACCTAGCTGTTTCGGCCCAAGGCTTCCGTCGTGGAGCAAACAGAGTGCGCAAGGTGAGTTCCGTCGTCTCTTTCATACAATACAGTGCTCATAGGCTCTAGAATATGTGGTAAGCTTCATGATCTTGTTATCATTATGTATCACCTCTCACGCCCGGTGGCACAGGTGGAAGGATATGAAGGTGGGGTCGTCTTGTGGTGCAAGACAGGAAGGCTGACTCTCTCCCCAGATGCGTATCATTATAGGCCTCGCGGTGATCATCATCATCGTCATCATAGTTGTTAGCATCGTCAAAGCGACACATAAGTAGTTGTTGGGTCGTCCTGTGCCCAGCGACATACTGCCCTCTACAAGTGCTACCTATTCTTGTTGTGTATGTATCTATGACAGCTCTTCCTAATCTCGTTCGGTTCTCCTGTGTCTCGTACTGTGGGCTCGTCGAACAGAACGCTGGATGAGCCTGGACTTTTTGATACATATCTGTGACCTACTACTGTTCGAGTAGCCTAGTTGTGTTATTTCATGTTCTATTCCCACGCACGAGTGATCATAACAAATTCGACCTTCTTGACTTCGACCACGAATTACTCCATCTCAACTTTCCTCACTGTTCCGTGGCTACTGCGCCCGTGCCCCTCCTTTATCCTACGTTAGCTCTTTCTACATGCCAGAATGTCCACCCATGGCCACAAACAATCCACCTCCGTGTCCCAGAACCACAAAGCCCAGCTTGCTAATGCTTATAATGAACTCGGGAAGGAACTCGCTTCCCAAAAGATCAGGGTAATAGGTAATTATACCCTTGGAAAAGTCATCGGAGAAGGCAAGTATTCATAACCATAACCTTGCAACAGGCACTCGCAGGTCTGATAAGATCCCCAACAGGTGCCTATGGAAAGGTGCGCATGGGTACACATCGTCTGACATCGACCCGCGTCGCCATCAAGCAGATTCCAAAGGCAATGTCTGCCTCCCTCACTCGTGAAATACACCACCACCGCCAGCTCCACCACCCGCACGTTACCCAAATGTACGAAGTCATTGCTACCGAATCACACATATGGATCGTAACGGAGCTCTGTTCTGGAGGAGAGCTTTTCGATTACCTCGCCGAAAAGGGTCGCTTGTCCGAAGACGAAACAAGGATAATCTTTGGCCAGCTGTGTCTCGCTGTTGCCTACCTGCATGACAAGGGTATCGTTCATCGCGATCTCAAGCTGGAGAATGTGCTGCTGGATGAACGATGTTGCATCAAACTTGGCGATTTCGGGTTCACGCGTGAATACGAAAAGGGAGTATATATGGAGACCTTTTGTGGTACCACGGGCTATGCCGCTCCGGAGGTATTGCAGGGTAAAAAATACCTTGGCCCAGGTGAGCGTTGGTCTAGCTTTGCTATACATGCTGCTCAATGCTGGACAGAGGTGGACATTTGGTCTATGGGCGTGATTCTCTATTGCCTTTTGACGGGTACCTTACCGTTCGATGACGATGACGAAACTATCATGAAGGAAAAGGTTATCAAAGGGGTATTTGAAGATCCTGAGTGGTTGTCCACAGGTTCGATGCTTCCGTTACTTCTTCGAATTAATGATTTTTAATGTCTCCCACAGGCGCTCGTGACCTCCTCCGGGATATTTTACAGACTGATCCGTCGAAACGCTTGACAATCCCTCAAATCCTGACATCTCCTTGGTTTACTTCGCATACAACTTCCGTTTCGACTGCTCAGGAAAACGAGGACGATGTTCCTGCGTCGCCATCACCTGCACGCGCTGCTTTCCCACTGAGCGTAAAGCCCACTGCAAACGAAGCAAGAACGCAGGACACAGAACATGTTATGTCATCGGCGACTTCTGCTACCTCAGAAATGACTTTCCTCTCTGCCTCCTCCGAACTCTTACCATCAGCGACTACCTCACCCGATGATAATTCCTCCAATCCGTTCCAAGAGCCTTCCAAATCTGCTCCGATCCAAATTCATTCTAACTCAAGTCAACGGACGATTACAAAAGGTAACCGAGGGTCCAAAGACACGAGGATTCGTAGGCCTGAGACTGTGATCGAAGAAGAGGGGAACCAGGATAAGGACAACGTGGAAAAGACGACGCCGACCCTCACCCCCTTAAATACTACTCGGATTCCACCACATCCCACTCGCACACCTGCTCGCACGAAACGCCGTTCCGTGTCGTCGACACTTTCTGACGGGAATGGCTCACCGCCACACGAGAAACCCCTTGTACCTCCTCCTCCGCAGGACTTTGCGAGTCTTCTTAGCACACCGGCTCCAATCATTTTTTCGACTCCCGCTGAGCGCGAGTTATTAAACACGCTGAGTATAATGGGCTTTGACACCGCCCAGATTGTGCATTCAGTTATCTCGGATGCATGTGACTCGACGGGAGCACTCTGGTGGATGTTGATGCGAAAACCTGACAAGCGGATTCTCGGCGAAGCTCGGGCTGCATCGGACCCAAATAGTGAACAACTTGAGGAAGGCTCTGGATCGAAACGGCGCAAAGAGAAGGAAAACGAACAGCTTCCTGGGTCTCGGAAGAGGAACAAACGTGGCATTGCTGTGCAAACTGACGAACCTTCTGGGTCCGCCCCTCCGGCGCTCGCCCTTGTACCCCCTACCCCAACAGGTACATCGACTGCGCGCCCGACCACCCCTCCCCGTGCAAAGTCGCCATTTCTGTCGCCATCGCCGACTACAAACGAATCTTCCGTACGCTCAAATCAATCTACGCCGAGTGGGAGTTACAGAGGAATCGAGAACAAGGATAAAGATTTACTTAAGTTGAAGAGGGATGGCAAGGTTCGCTCGGGAAGCGTCAGCATCATGCAACGAGCAACGACAGCCCTCGAAGCGGCCGGTCTTGTTCGCAAGAAGTCGGCGGAGGCCGTCAAAGACCAACGCGAGGGTCAGCGAGACAAGGAGAAATCTCGGGAAAGTGAAAAAACGCCAGCTGGAGATGATCCCCGTAGTTCGCATGGTAGTGGCGGCTCGTCCAAATTGACCAAGTCTCCACCAGTGAAGGCAAAGGACGCGGTATCCCCGCCTTCCTCACCTACTCCTGATCTACCTGCTATACCCGGGTCGCCATGGGTAATGGCGGGCGAGCGGATGTCGCCACCCACCGGATATGCGCCAACTCCCGCGAACTCTCCAGGCGACACGCTGAATTCGCTTCCGAGTTATACCGAGAATGGAAGAAGGGTGGTTGCTCCCAACAGGAATCGAGCGAGTTTGTTATCCGCGTTTCGCCTCTGGTTCCAAGAGGATAGGAAGGGTAAGCGGAAGGAAGCTGTTCAACCTCTACCACAGGGTAGTGCCCGTGGGCTACAGTATTCCCGATCCTTCGTTGCCCCGCCCCCTCCTTCCATGTCCCCTTCCGGTAAGAACACTGTCATACGGCGCGCGAGCGGTGGTGGGCGGGCTCATCGTGTCAAACGTCACTCCGCTTCATCTCGTCGGTCTAGCAGCGTCAATTCCCGCAAATCATCTAGCAATTCTGGCCAGGTGTTCGTGATCGAGCAACCACATACTCTTGATCAGATCCCTTCCGTTCAGTCATTTGGGGCGGAGACGCCAAACTCTGAGAGGGGTGATCATTCCTCACGACCATCGTCTGTGCATAGTTTTACCCATGGTGTTCCTCGACATCACAAGTCTCCATCCACGGGTTCAAATGGGTCAGCGTACTATCGTACCTCGTCGCCACTACCCAGATACCATCATCGCAGGGCAGGCTCCTCTTCCTCTACACGCGTACGACATATTCAGAGCACACCTGGAGGTTCCCGCCCCATGCATCGCCGCTCGAATTCGGCTACTTCCTCAGTACATTCCCTCGCATCCTCACGACCCACGTCATTCTACGAAGCCTCAGAGGGTGAAGCGACACGAACGGGCTCGCCATTGAAGGGATACCCTTCCAGAAAATCATCAGACGATAACACTCCCAGGCGAGGCGTAGGCACGTTTCTTGCTCAGAAGCGTCTCACACCATTCACGAGCCCCCATGCTTCTGGTTCATTAGGGCGTACGTCGTGGAAGAAGAGTTGGGGGCACGAACCTCCTGGCTGGCAGAGCAGGAGCACTCATCTTCCCGTCGAAGTTCTCGTCATCTCGCCAGCGCCAGATATCAGAGACGTGTTTAGTGGGGGGCGACAAAGCATGAACATGGGAGATGAGAGCGACTGGGTGGATGAGGATGAGGATATACCTGAGTTTGCGGGGGGATTGGGCCAGATGCCTGGGACTGGGACGACGAGTTCAAGTGCGAGCTCCTCGTATCTTACGCTTGAGTCCCAGATTCCATTGGTAATGTCGCCACCCCCGAGGAATCACGGTGGGCGCGCAAGAGCAGGGAAGGCTCATGCGGGCTCTGCTGCTGGTGTTGCGGGGAGACAGAGAGGAGGCCATTCACCTGCTGGCAGGTCCTCGCCTGCTCCTGGACAAGGCGAGATAATACTTGAAGCGCCCGAGGCGAGGGGTGGACGGTGGCAACTACCAGCGGCGCGAGGTCCTGCTTTTAAGCATCCAATCCAAGAAGAAGACGAAGACGAAGAGTAGGCCGCGGAGAGGTATGCGCTGTTTTGCTTATCTGGTTGGTGGTAGAGATTGTTCTGTGTTTTATGTTAACGCGCTGCGTTTTTGTCATGCATTCTTTCCTGGTCTTTGTTTCTGCTTCCCTCACTGGTCTTCATTCCGATCTGCCGTTCACACTACTATTCCACCGATCGAACAACCACGTGTGGTCATTCTATCCTCGTACTGCATTGTCTCTTTCCTCTCCTCTTTGTCATGCACGTTCTTACGGGTTCATTCCGGTACTGGTTACGGATTTTCACTTCGGTGCACGCCTGCCTTGCTGCAAGCGGTGAGTTTTGTGGTCAAGTTGTGCGTACTGCGTATTTTTATGAGATACCCCCAGTTTATCTTCTCCCTATACCCACTTTACTGTTCGGAAGAAGGAATACTCATTGTTTCTGTGTCCATCGTTAAGACATGGACAATTAGCGCTTTAGCTTCCATTTCTACATTTCTGTGTAAGGTGTTACAAAACAATGATGTGACGTATCGTGTATGTCGCATCACGTGCGCGTTACTTTACGCGACTTGAGTCTCAGCGTTTTCTACCTTCAACCCTTGTCACCCAGTCATCCATGGCACGCGGGGGTAATTTCGGGCTGTCATCAAATGGTCGCGGACGTGGTGGACGCGGAGGACGCGCCAACTATCGAGGAAGCACGTATTACCGAGGAGGACGTGGCAGAGGGAGAGGTGGACGCGGCGGCGCATCCAACGGAAACGTACCAGGAGAAGGACCAGCTCCGCAACGCGAAGATGATGGTACGCAACTCGCCGAGAGATTCGAGCAGGTCCGGTTAAGCGACGAGATCGATGAGAAGCTCGGGTTCGCGCGGTTGCAGGAGGGAGGACGGAGAGAGGGCTGGCTCATCAACATGCACCCAACACTGGTGAAGGACCCGGAGTATCCTGGAGGAAAGGCTGGGGTAGATTTTTATTTCATACAGGACGACGGCGGGTCGTTCAAGTGCACGATGCAGTACCAGCCTTACTTTCACATCGCGTGCAAGGTGGGTGTTTGACGTGTTTTTTGTTCATGGACGTGCTGACGTTGTGACCTTAGAGTGGTTCAGAGGCGAGCGTTGAGGAATGGCTCGTGAAACGATACGAAGGCGTCATCTACAAGATCGTACGTGACCGAAAGGAAGACCTCAAGTTGCCGAACCATTTGATGGGACACCGGAGGCTTTATCTTCAGCTTTGCTTTAGGAACGTCTCAGATCTCCTTACCGTGAGACGTGATATTGCTCCAATCGCGCTTGAAAACGGTGCCAAACGAGGGGCTATTGATGCCTATGCAGAAGTTGTCAATGCGACAGCGGGTCCCAGTACGAACATAGAACTCGAGGGTGAATGGGCGGAAATTGGTGGCAGTATCAACGGTGGCAGCTATAGGGACAGGGATCCTCGCGAGTGCATCGTCGATATTCGGGAATTCGACGTGCCCTATTACTTGCGCGTGGCCATAGACAACGAACTGCGCGTTGGGTTATGGTATGCTGTGACGTTCAACGCTGGGCAACCCAGTTTTGCACAGATTACCGAGCGCGTCAAGCGTGCAGATCCCGTGGTCATGGCGTTCGATATCGAGACGACGAAGGCACCGCTCAAGTTTCCTGACCAGACAATTGACCAGGTGATGATGATTTCGTACATGGTCGATGGTCAGGGATACCTCATCACAAACCGCGAAATTGTCAGCGAGGATATTGAGAACTTCGAGTATACCCCCAAGGAAGGGTACGAAGGGCCATTTATTGTGTACAACGAGAAAGATGAGGTACGTCGTCCTTCCGCTGCGAAATACGTTGGTTGACAGGAGTCGGCCTCGTTAGGCTGCCACGATTACGAGATTTTTCCAGCACATCCAGGATGTCAAGCCTACGGTCATAGCTACATTTAACGGTGACTTCTTTGACTTTCCATTTCTTTGTGCGAGAGCGGAGGCGAATGGTATCGACATGTTCCTCGAGACTGGGTTTGCGAAGGATTCGGAGGACGAGTTCAAGAATCGTTGCTGTGTCCACATGGACTGCTTCCGATGGGTCAAGCGTGACTCGTACCTACCGCAAGGTAGCCAGGGCTTGAAGGCTGTCACGACAGCAAAGTTGGGGTATAACCCGATTGAGTTGGATCCTGAATTAATGACGCCGTGCGTTGTCCTTGCTCCTGTCATCACTCACGCTCTCACGCGGATTATGAATCATCAGATATGCCATGGAGCAACCGCAAGTCCTTGCCCAGTATTCCGTCTCCGATGCCGTCGCGACTTATTATCTCTACATGAAATACGTACACCCATTCATTTTCTCGTTGTGCAACATCATCCCGTTGTGTCCAGACGAGGTCTTGCGGAAAGGAAGTGGGACGCTATGTGAGACATTATTGATGGTATGTGGACCTAGGTTTCCCGTTGAGATCTCACTCACGCAGCGACTCAGGTGGAAGCGTACCGAGGACACATCATCATGCCGAACAGGCATGAAGATGCTCACTTGAACATGTTCGAAGGCCATTTGCTTGCCTCCGAGACTTATGTCGGGGGGCACGTGGAAGCGTTAGAAGCTGGCGTTTTCCGTAGTGATATCCCTGCAGATTTCAAGATTGTCCCTGACGCTGTTCAACAGGTGCGTCGTATCCTTTGCACTATTTTGCACTCGCTAAATATTAGCGCTTAGTTGATTAAAGACCTCGATGCCGCCCTGATGTTCTGCATCGTCGAGGAGTCAAACGAGTCTTTAGACAATGTGACTAACTACGACGAAGTCAAGTCCCAGATTCAATCCGCTCTCGAGCTCATCCGAGATAACCCAAGGAGGACAGACAAGCCACTGATCTACCACCTTGACGTCGCCGCTATGTATCCCAACATCATGCTGTCGAATCGGCTACAACCTGACTCTATGATTGACGAGTCGGTATGCGCGGTGTGCGACTACAACCGGCCAGGGAAGGAGTGCGACCGAAGACTTGAATGGGCATGGAGAGGCGAATTCTTCCCCGCACACAGGGACGAGTATAACATGATTCGCCATGCGCTGAACCAAGAAGCTTTCCCTCCCAAGAAGCCCGGAGGACCGCAGCGGAAGTTCGTCGACTTGACGGAAGCAGAGCAAACGGCTCTGTTGCACAAGCGACTTGGGGACTACTCTCGCAAGGTATACAAGAAAACCAAAGACACGAGGGTCGAGACACGCGAGTCTATCGTGTGTCAGCGGGAGAACCCATTTTACGTCGATACCGTGCGCCGTTTCCGTGATCGGCGATACGAGTACAAGGGGCTTCTCAAAACGTGGAAAAAGAACCTTGACACAGTTCTCAGCGAGGGTCGCTCGCTAGCGGAGGTGGACGAGGCGAAGAAGATGATCGTGGTCTATGACTCGTTGCAGCTCGCTCACAAGTGCATCCTCAACTCGTTCTACGGCTATGTGATGCGCAAAGGTGCACGCTGGCACTCGATGGAGATGGCGGGGATTACGTGTCTCACGGGCGCGACGATTATTCAAATGGCTCGTTCGTTAGTGGAGCAGATCGGGCGGCCCCTTGAGCTAGACACGGACGGGATTTGGTGTATGCTTCCGGGCGTGTTCCCGGAGAACTTCAAATTCAAGTTGACTAGCGGCAAGACCATTACCATCTCGTATCCGTGTACAATGCTCAACCACCTTGTCCACGCGCGGTTTACGAATCACCAATACCACAACTTTAACCCCGAGACCGGTGAATACGACATTCACTCGGAAAACTCCATCTTCTTTGAGCTCGACGGGCCATACCGTGCCATGATCCTCCCCTCGTCAAAGGAGGAAGACAAGCTACTCAAGAAGCGTTACGCGGTGTTTAATGATGATGGTTCTCTCGCAGAGCTCAAAGGCTTCGAGGTTAAGCGACGAGGCGAACTCCAACTCATCAAAATCTTCCAGTCCCAGATCTTCGAAAGATTCCTGCTTGGCACCACCACTGAGGAATGTTATGGCGCTGTCGCGAATATCGCAGATCAGTGGCTGGATATCCTCTTCACTCACGCAGAGACGCTCTCGGACGAGGAGCTCGTCGACCTCATTGCCGAGAACAGAAGTATGACGAGGACGCTCGCCGAGTACGCTGGACAAAAGTCCACGTCGATTAGCACCGCCAAGAGGCTTGCCGAGTTCCTGGGGGATCAGATGGTCAAAGATAAAGGTCTCGCTTGCAAGTTCGTCATCTCTGCCAAGCCCATCAATGCCCCTGTCACCGAGCGAGCGGTTCCTGTTGCTATTTTTTCCGCAGAAGAATCCGTCAAGCGTACCTACCTCCGAAAATGGCTCAAAGACCCCGGGCTTAGCAATTTCGACCTCCGTTCGATTTTGGATTGGGAGTACTACATCGAGCGATTAGGTTCCGTGATTCAGAAGCTGATCACTATTCCTGCGGCCATGCAAGGTGTCTCAAATCCCGTACCGAGGATCAGGCATCCCGACTGGTTGCACCGCAGGGTTGCGGTGGCCGTAGATAAGTTCAAGCAGAACAAGGTTACCGACTTCTTCTCTGTTGTGCCTCGAAAGGTGCAAGAGGATGGGGAGAGTGACATGGAGGACTTTGGGACACAGAAGCATCCGAACAAAGGACGTGTTGCTGTCGTCACCCGCAAGGCTACGCGACGGCCAAGTCCTGAGGCTGAAGACGCGTACACCGTTCCTCTCCCAGATCCTAGTTCGAACTACTCAGCTTGGCTCAAAGCGATTAAGCCTCGTTGGCGTAAGATGCGCGAAGCACGTTGGGGTGGAGAGCGATCTGCAGCTGTTCCTTCTATGTTTAGAGGCGCACGGATACGAACGACGCAACGCTGGGACATCGTTCAGATCCGACCGAGCAAGATCTCTGGACGCTTTACGCTGTGGGTTTTCGTCGATGGAGATCTTACTCCTGTCCCCCTTCGTATTCCTAGGCAGTTTTACGTTCACTTTAAGAATCCGCCCAAGGACGAGTCGTTCCACATGGAGCACTACCAAGTGGAGAAAGTCATGCGACACTTGCCGAGGGATATTCCTTGCAATAACCTTTACAAGGTGGTCGTCAAGGAAGACGTTTACGAGGACATCCAGGAACATTTCACGGACTTGACGAACGATCCGAATGTCAGCGGCGTTTTCGAAAGGCAGGTATGTAATATCTAATATCATGCAAACTCGACGCATCTCTGATAACCATTCCACTCCATTAGGTTCCACTAGAAATGCGAGCCTTACTCAAGCTGGGCAAGACTTGCACTGTCGATGAATTAGGTCTAACTCTCAATAAGGCACAGACTGTGGGAGTTGATCTCAGCCAACTCGATCGTGCCAATCCCTCCCTTTCTCGAAAGGCTTACCTTTGCGGTGGACGTGGTAACAAATATTTGTTCTTCTATCATGCTTGCTCGCAAAGTGCTCCGATCCACGTGTTTGCGCTCTTCCTTCCTAGCGGCGCCGTTAAACTACATCTAGTAGACCCTGCAACACGCCGCCAAGGTATACCCCGTTTGCAGGAACTGTATACGGACCTCTTGAAGAAACGTCAAAATCATCTCAGAGATTCTGCTCCTATCCAGTATCCCACTTCCTGCGAATTCACCACGACTTACCACAGCAAGGATGTCTCCGCTCTTAAAGCTATCTCCCGAGAACTCGGACTCTTGGAAAATCTATCGTACATGATCATAATCTCTTCGTCGAAAGACCAAGTCTATTTCGATACCCACGTTCCCAAACTGTCGAGATTCCCCGTCTTGTCGATGCCCAGAGCCAAAGTTTACCATTCCCTCGACGTCTTCCCTTGGCAAATGCATGTTGCTCAGATGATGCTGCACCGCTACCTCATGTGTGGTCCATGGCTCGACCACTCAATCGCTCTTTCAGACTACTATGACATTCCCATAGGGCACGTTGACGGCGACCAACCTCTCGTTCTGTCTGATATCACCTTTGCTCGGCGGCTCATACAACAAGACATCGTTCTCTGGTGGTCACCCACGGAACGCCCAGATCTCGGTGGCGCAGAAGCTGACAACCGGCCAACTGAGGAGCTACAGAACTCGGTGTTCATGACCCCTGGGTGCTATTCGAACGTATGCCTGGAGGTTACGGTACGCAACCTGGCAGTTAACTCCGTACTGCATTCCGTCGTAGTAAACGAGCTGGAGGGGAGCGGGGGGACGACCGCCTTCGATTCCACATCTCATACGCTGAGTGCGTACAATCGGGGTGAAGCACAACGCGACCCTGCTCTCGGAGAGTCGAACGTCTCTACCCTGACGTTTGGCATCATGAAATCGATAGTCAAGACCTGGCTACTCGATAAAATCCAGGGCAACTTCGAGAGTCCCGCGACGATGGCCATTGACCATTTCTGGCGATGGATCAGCACGAGCGGATCACACCTTTATGACCCGAGTATCCACCGTTTTATTCATGGACTTATGCGGAAAACGTTCATACAAGTGCTTGCCGAATTTAAACGGCTCGGTTCGCATGTCATTTACGCCGATTTCAGTCGAATCTTGCTTGCTACTTCCAAGCCACCTGGAACAGCTCACGCCTACGCGACTTATATCACTACAGCGGTCACATCCCACGAGTTATTCCAACATATATTTCTGGAAACGCAGCGCTTCTACGACTTCCTACTCTTCATGGACTCTGCAAACTTTGGGGGTGTCATTTGCGAGGATCCTCTCGCTCTCGAACCTCCAGAGGAACTCACCGTCGAAACGCGGTGGAACATAGAGACCTTCCTGCCGCCAGCTATACAAAGTGACTTCAACTCTCTCATCCAGTATTTCATCGTCGAATTCTACAAGATCAGACGAAAGGCGAACGAAAGTTCACGAGCCCCTCTTCGTGTATTGCAAAACACCGCACCCGACGTCACGCAGCGAGATGCTGCGAAAGTGAAGGAGATAGACGCCACTCGCGAGTTCATCGCCAGGAAACTCACCCGAAAACTCCTGCGACTCGTCGGCTCCATTCAGACCAAGCACAGAGACTCGGTGTATGACGAAGAGCCACAGTCCCAGTTTGCGTTTCCGGTGCTCCCTGGCTCGTACCTCACGCTCACTAACCCTGTCCTTGAGTTCATCAAATTTACCTGCGCGGTACTTGGCCTTGCGGAACAATACCAGGTGGAGATCGGTCTTCTAAAACGTAATTTGCTGGACCTGGCAGGCATTCGCGAGTTTGCCAACGAAGCCATTTTCCGGAATCCCTGTGAAACGCTGAAGCTGTCCAATGTCGCATGCAGAATGTGCGATGCACTTCGAGACTTTGACTTTTGTCGTGATCCAGAGCTCGTGCCAGATGGTTTGAGCGTCGGACCTCCCAAGTGGACGTGTCGGAGATGTGACGGCGAATACGATCGAGCAGCGATAGAGATGGAGCTGGTCCGGATGGTTGGCGTAATCGAGAAGTCGTTTGCCCAGCAAGATATGCGGTGTTCCAAATGCAAGCAAATCCGCTCTGATAATGCCTCGCGGTATTGTCAATGTTCGGGTTCGTATCAGCTGGTTGTGGGGAAAGCGGAGATGAAGCGCAAGTTGAGAACAGTCTTGAACGTTGCCATCGTGCACAACTTTGCGAGACTCAAGGTTCGTCCTAAATCGACTCTGGGAAACACTAGACTCTAAACAGTCTGTTCCAGGAGTGTGCACAGGTCATGCTGGAGAATTGGTGAAATGTCACGATGTGGCTCGGACTACAGACAGTTGGTCGTGTACTATATAGAAGTCCTTTTTATGACAAACCTCCATCCGTATGTTTTTTTGACGTATGCTACCCTCCGCAGCCGTGTGTAAATGCATACAAGCACAATGAAGGATTCCTCCCGTTGAAACGACGAACACCTGCTCCAGACCCTCCCGCAGTCCTCGGCCGCATCGATATTTCCTTCTTCGCCGAGTGCGCGGACGTCTGGTCGAAATCTCGAGTCGGTGGGCGCGGGGAGGTTACCCTCCAGCCTGAGGTCGCTAGTAATCTCATACAAGGCGATCCCGAATGCTGTGAACAAAGGATTCGTTGCAGTGACGAGGCTGCGAATTGGTGTTAACTTTTCCCTGGCATCCCCCACTGCAATCCTTGTACGCTACACACTACCCCTTCAATCGGCCTGTACTCTGGGCCTCATTACTGCGAAGGATCATGGATTGCACACACTTCAATGGACAGATGTCTATCACGTGTTCAATAGGAGCTTGAAACAAATTCCCCTGCAACACGCCCGCTACTAGTTAGTCGCGTGATACGTCAGCCGTTGGGCGCGGCTTGTATGTACCCCGGGTCCCATTCCCACCGATTGACGTGTTGATATTCCGTCAGGGGGGTTGAGGATTGGTGGGTGGCAGTTGAAGTTTGGTTGAAGTTGTATTGTTCTTCCTGAGGTTTAGGTTGTCCATCGATCACATTGGAAGGAAACAGGGTACGGCGGTTCGGATACATAGGTTGTTTCGTAGTGGCCGCGGCGCTGCGAAGCCTCGAAACTGGTTTCAGAGGTTGGACGAGGTGGCATAGATCGATTGGGACCGTCGGTGTTTGTGGTGTCGCCTACCTTGCTCCTGTGTAACATATCCAGGATGTGCATCACATGAGAGTTGAAACGTTGACTGTTAAGCGCGAGCGATCTGAGGATGATCACGTCGTTCCCGCTCTCTGAGTCCTGAGTCCAATGGAGTTTGGAACAGTCATAAGCATGGTGTACAAAAAAATTACTACACTGGAATTTTAAGGAAACACGTCGCAGATCTCCCCGTAGACGGTGAGGCCAGCTCACCTCGAGGTAATTGCTCGTCGTATGTTCATTCAGCCATTCACTTTTGCATCATCAGCCGACTCCTTTTCCTTTTCCTCGTCACGTGTGGTGGGAGGAACGTCTATCGTCGTCGTCGGATCCACTTTCTCCATATCTTGTTCAATTTTCTTGACTTTGAACGCCCAATCCTCATCGAGCATGGTATGAAGCGGGACCCCTTTCATGAGCAACGACACCAGGAGCCCTACGCCACAAACGCCAGCAAGGACGCGCCACAACATCGCAAGACTGTCCGCAAAGGCGACTCGGACTTCGCCCAGAGTCTGCGGAGGGAGCTCGGAGAGCTCCGGGATGAGTGCGTACATGATGGCAGTCCCCTGTGGGACTGATTGGATGAATGACGCAGGGAGCCGCTTTGCGAGCTCGTTTTGGAGCACGGTGGATCCGATAGTGATACCCCACACCTAAAGGCGTTAATACATACCTAAGATTGAAAGGAGCATTTGGTTACTCACAGATGCGAACGAACGGAGGAACCACATAAAGGCGAGCGCAGGTGCATTCTGTGTGACAGGTAGGGGTGCTTGGATGGGGTACATGGACGTCGCAGACAGCATACTGCCACGAGTTAATCTAGAACATCGTACTACACAACCAACGAAACATGACGTACCCTATACCCCAGCCGAGCAGCGCCAGGGACCCAAAGCTCGTTCCGAGAGGTTCGGTTGCATGAATCTTGCTCATGAAACCAAGAGCGACGCCGGTGAGGGCCCATGCTACCCACGTTTGCGGCCGATATCGACCGCTGGTTTTAACTGATAGCCCGCTGAGGATGGCTGCCGGCGCAAGCGTTGCGATCGTGAGCAAGTACACGCCAGATAAGGAGGGGGATGTGCCCTTGCAAGCCTGGAAGTACACTGGGAAGAAATCTGTAAAGTGATCATACTGAGCAGGGATAGACTTTGACTTGTTCGGATGGACTGACAGACGACTGCATATACGATGACAAAACAGCAGAACGTCTGTATATAACTGATGCACGTGAATGATCACGAGAAACATCGATTACGAACGATGTTCCTTACCCACTAATACTGGTCACGTTTTTGATTATGGAAAAAGGCACCTAGTGAGAGTATGAAATATGCAGTTTAGGCCAAGGCACACGAAAATCTACATACCAGTGGATATTTTGCTAAAGTGGACTCGTATCCAATGAAGATCCCGAAGCCGAGGAGGCCAAGAACTAACGGGAAGAGTATAGTGTTTGAATCCCATGGGTCGTCGATGCCACCCCATGTCAACCCTATCGTAGATGCGGTGGTACTCGCGATGACAAGAAAGTTGCCACTGTCAGTGAAATAGCAGTAAGTCGGGTTAAATTCACGGCGACCCTTGCATTCGAACGTACATCCAATCCATTCGCATGAGCTTGTCTCGGTATTTCCCCGGTGGAATGGGCAGATCCAAAAGGACGACGACCGACATACACGCAATGAGTGAGATGGGAAGATTGAGATCTTGTGCATTGTCTGAGTATTCCATATATGATGCGCAAGCTTACAGCGCTCACAGAAAAGCCAGCGCCACTGTCCCTTCGCCGCGAGAATGCCCCCGACGACAGGACCGACCGACGCGGCAAGACACCATGTACTAAGTAAATGGTATGAGTTCGTCTTCTCAAATCCGTGATTGCGTAAATCTTACACTCCATATAGGCCAGCATAGAGACCACGTTCTTGCAGGGTGACGAGATCACCCAGGATGATCGATGTGAGGGACTGGATGCCACCTCCACCCAAACCCTGTATTGTTCTGCCAATAATAAGCATATTCATGCTGTTCGCTGCACCGCAAATGCCGCTGCCTATTGCAAAGAGAACAATGGTGATCAGGATGGCAACGCGCCGACCGAATGTTTGCGCCAGGCCACCGCTCATCGGGAGGAATGCAGTGGAAGCAAGGGCATAAGCAGTGCCGACCCAGGTATACTGAGAGGCATGAAGATCACTAGCGATGGTGGGAAGTGCGGTTGAAACAGAGGCTAGCTCGACGGCAGAGAGGAGGAGACAAATACACATGGAAACGAAGATGAGCCAGAATCTGAGGCCCCTCTGGGGCGATACTGTGATAGTCTGGGAGAGTCTATCACCAGTTTCCTTGGACGATGTCATGTCTGCCATAGCCCAGAGCAAGGGGTGGAGTTGCTTCAAGTTCAAGGGTGACCGGGAGAGCAAAGGTCCATGTTTTCATCTGATCCTTTTTAGATCGTTGGAATTGGTTTCAGTAAGACAGGCCCGTCTGCGGAGAAGAGACGTGAACGTTTGAACCACAATCACGGTGCTGGCACCCTGGAACTTGGGAGCTCAGCTCAAGCGTTCACATGTTAGCCGATCTAAGCGAGTGACGTTATCTCGAAATGGAAATCAGTTTGAAGTGCCCCAGTGCTGAAAGTCAGACGGCTGCGACACTCGCAGAAACGCCTAACCGAGAATGTCGCTGTCCGGCCCCGTGCTTGAGTTGTGAGGCTACACCTGACGACAGATCGACCGAGCCTATACCATGTGCTACGGCAAGTTCGCAAGGTACGTTTACCAGTGAAGTCAACTCACCAGGTCAACAGCCGGCCGTCGAAAGACTCCGAGAGCTCCGGGACCGGCACAACATGTTGCTGGCCCCTCACTGTGGTCCTCACTGGATGCAGGATGTTGGAATGTTGGCGAACGTGTATTCAAGTCATCATGACACTTGCTTTACAAACGTGTGTATCATTGGCATGTGGTACTCCTGTCGACTGTATCGAAACGCAACACTATAAGCGTTCACACGAACAAAGGAGGTTACTATGCGATGCTCTCGCCTGGTAAGATACGCCACTCACGTCCACTCACAACCTACAGGCCAGTATCCCCGGTAAAAAGACCGCGAAGATAAGGTGCAACGCGGCGACACGTCAACCACATGAAACGAACGACAATCACGAATGTCAGATCCCTGTGATAGTAATTCAAGAGCAACCTGTGCAAGGGTAAACTCGTAATAAGCAATATCATACACACAATTGAATTCCCGACACCCACTCAGTCTCTTGAAGGAGATGTGGTCCTATGGAGGGAGAGATGGATAACAGGAAAGCCCACGTAGGGGCTAGTTTGGCTCTTAAGCGATTTCGACAGTACTTCCGAGTTCTGACACCGCAATGTCGTCTGCAGCGCAGGACCGGGGTGATGGCAACGGAGGCTGAGATCTTACACCAGCTGCCGGAGATAGGTCTAACACCTCGTCTTCTTGAACCTGTAGAACACCAACCAACTCGTTCGTCGTTTGTTGCGCTGTCTGGGCATGTTGACACTGAGACTGGACCACGTCATCCTTCAATGTCCAGCCCGTTAGGCAGCGAGATCCCTTCCATGAACAATGACGTTAGGAGTCCTATGGCACAGATGGCCGCCAAGATACGACACAGTACCGCAAGACTGTCCGCACTGTAGGCAACCTCGACCTCAAACCTGGTTTGCGCATCGAACGGAGAGTTTTGATATGAAAGCGTATGTGATTGCACTTCCGTGTGAGACGGATTGTTTCAACAGTGCAGGAAGCCTCTTGACGAGCTCGCGTCGCGTCGCTCGGGGGACAGTGCTGCCTAGGGTGATATGTACCCAACACCTAAAATCAACGTGGCCGCACCCAAGGATAAGTATATACGAAGGAGACAGGAACGGACAGCTCACCGAGGCGAGCGAGCGGAGGAACCACGTAAATGCGAGTGCAGGTGCGTTCAACGTTGCAGGTAGATGCGCTTGAATCGGGGAAACAGGGACGACCCCGGCCAGCGTACTACCGCGGCCGATTAAATTTGACCAAGAAAGACTCCGGCGTCAATCAACACGACGTACCCTCCGCCCCAGGCGAATGGCACCGTGTACCAAATGGATTTACTAGACGAGTCTTTGGCGAGGATCGCGCCCGTCAAAGCGAGCGCGATAATGATAAGACACCAGCCTATCCACAACTGTGGCCGATATCGTCCAGTGGCATTGACTGAAAGCCCGATACGACGCTGGAGGGTGCGAGCGATACGAACCCGAGCGGTAAATACCGGATGCCACTGGCACGGAGGACATGCCTTTGCGAGCATGAAGTAGACTGGGAAATGATCAGCGAAGTAGTCTGGTAGGTGGAGGTGGCTCCTTCGAGCAAATTCGCAGACGACCGCTGAGGTGGTCGTAAAGGCACAGATATCTGATGCTTGTGAGTGGCCATAAAAATCGAGTACCGACGAAGATGCTTACCCACTGATGCTGGTCGTATTTGTCATGAGGGAGGACGGCACCTGTGTAGGAGAAACAGTCCAGGTGATATCACACCGCGATACACGTACGAGTGGGTATTTTGCAGCAATGGCCTCGTATGCAATGAACACTCGAGCGTAACGAGGCCAAGGACTAACGGGACAAGTACCGTGGCTTCGGAACTCCATGCATGGCTCGGTGACACCACATCAGTCCCATGTATAAGTATACGGCAGTGCTACTCGAGATCACAATAATGTTGCCTCTGCCAATGAAACCGTTATAAGTGGGTACTCGCGGCGACAACTTGAATCATACTCGAACATTGTGTGACACAGCAGATTTGAGATGTTGTTGTAGAGCTATAACACGACTTTAATGGGCTGGAACAATCGTGTACAGTAGTTACATACCTTGAGCAGATGCAGTTCAAATTTTAAGCAAAGATGTGTCCCCCCTCGAGTTTCAATACCGCTTGCAGTGTAGAATCAACCTGGCCAGGAACCCCTTGCCTTGTCAACTCCATGAAACACGATCCCGACTCTTTGGACATCGCTCTGTACGCGAGGCCGGCGAGAGGAGGAGGCCGAGGGGAGTGGATGGACGAGAGAGGGAGTGGATGGGCAAGAGCGCGGAGCGCTCTTTGGCCCGGGACAGGAGTCCGACCTGCCGGGTAGGGCATGAGCTGTGATACCCGTAGTGTAGGAGTGGCCGACGACGCATGTAGCGAAGCGGCATACCCGGCAAGTAGGATGCGGGCACGTGACCGGGTGTCAGGTGCGCGGTAGCCTCGACCTGAGACGATGTCAGGGAGGGGGGCGGTGGGCAAGAGGCTGGGCGTCTGATGGCAGCCTTTGCGGGGGCGATGGCGCATGACTGGGTGTCATGTGCGCGTTAACCTCGACCTGAGACAGTGCATGACTGGGCGTCAGGTGCGCGTCAGCCTCGACCTGAGACAGCATCAGGGAGGAGAGGGATACGGCAAAAGGCTGGGCATCAGTGCACGGCAGCCTTGTAGGACTGCGCACGACTGGACGTCAGGTGCACAGCATCCCCAACCCGAGTGTCAGGAAGGAGGGGAAGATGACTGTGAGTCATGGAACGTCGCGCTAACCCGAGAACGTCTGCGCTGAAACAGGCGAGGACGAGCGGTGCGGGGAGGACGAGCGACGAGGTGGTGGCGCAAAGACAAGGCGCGCCACCGCTCGCTTACGTCGCTTGTCCGAAGACATCGCACTGTGGCTCCGCTCGTGCCTCACTGCACCCCAGTCCATCACTCAATATCGTCCGGTTGTCATTCCAGTGATGATGGCTGCAACCGCACACGATCGCAAACGAGAACGAGTAAATGCCCGATACAGCTGGGGACGCGTCCTTGCAAGCCTGGAAGTAGATTGGAAAGTAACCCATAGAGTCATCGTGCTAAGCAGGGGTCAGTGGCTCATTCAAATAAACTTACAGATGGCTGCTAATGCTAATGTGGTGATGGTGGCAAAAAAACATCTGTATATAACTGATGCATGTGAGCGGACGCGCAAAAGAGTGGTTACGACGATGTTTCCGTACCCGCTGACATTGGTCACGTTTGAGATGCAATCAAGGCACACATGAAAACAAGTACCAGTGGGTATTTTGCAACAGTGGCCCCGAAACCAATAAGGCCGAGGACTAACGGGACGAACACGTTGACTGAACCCCATGGTGGGGTGGTGCCACCCCGCGTTAACCCTATCAGTGCTCGCAATCATGAGAAAGTTGCCTCTGTCGAACGATGATCAGAAGTATTGTATCCGCGACGACAATTACACTTGAACGTACATCCAGTCCATCTTGATAAGTACCAGGGGAGGGATAAGAAGATCCAATAGCAAGACGACCAACACAGATACTCTGTGCGGATGCAATATGTACTCACAGAAAATTCGGCGCCACTCAGGCTGTCCCTGCGCTGTGAGGCTGCCTCCAACCGATCGACGCGCCAAGACACCACGTGCTACATAAACATATCAATGAGCTGTTCGCACCACCGAAATGCCACTCTCGAGTGAAAAGAGACCTATGGTTAGCAGAACAGCAGGACCACCGCGAGTCCCCCGCTCATTGGGAGGAATGCAGTGGAAGCAAGGGAGTAAGCGACGCCGACCCAGGTGAA